>CM062221.1:29850243-29973271 GCA_031216235.1 Syzygium jambos
AGAAAATGGTTGCAAGTGAAAATGCTTGCAATCGAGATTTTGTACGAAAAATTTGAATCGCAAAATTAAAAAAAAATGCTGTGAAGGAATTGTAGGCTAAGTAATGTATTCTATTTGAGAATAAAGATCTTGGTTATCTTCCAATAACATAGCAAGATAACTTAAATTATAGTTGCATGAGGTTCTATGAAAATATGAGGTAAAATTATGAGTTTGAACTTGCACTTTTCTTTAATGTTTAAACAGAAGCAAAAAGCATTTTGTTTACTCAAAAGTAAAAAGTTTAACCAAAATTCCAGTATGGAAAACTTATGAGTTTTTTAAAGAATCTTTCATGCATTCCACATTTGGATGACATGTATACTCAGAGATAGTTATGCAAGCGAATACATTTTACATCGGCGGTGCGCGTAATAATAATCCGAAAATTACACGCGATTTTGGGAGTCAAAATTCATATTTTATGAAAGTACAGGGGCCTTTGTGCAACTCACTGGAAACGTACAAAAAGTTTGCAAGGTTTGTCCTTTGGAAAAATGACACAAATAATACCTGAATTTTGGCTTAATTTATATTTAGGTCCCTGAACTTTTAATTTGTTCAATGTAATCCTTAAACTTTAATCTAATGTGCAATATGGTCCTTGAACTTTTAATTTATTCAATGTCATCTCTGAACTTTTGATACATATTCAATTTAGTCCCTAAACTATATGAAAATGTTCAATACAGTCCTTTTTATTAATTCAAGTTCAAGGACTACATTGAATATTTTTATACAGTTCATGGATTAAATTGAATATGTACCAAAATTTCAGGAATGATATTGAATAAATTAAAAGTTCAAGGATCACATTGAATATTAATTTAAAGTGTAAGGATTATATTGAATAAATTAAAAATTTAGGGATTAAATTATAATTAGATCAAAGTTAAGGGGCTGTTGTGTCGTTATCCCTCGTCCATTTTGTCCCGCTTTTCTGATGAGCCCCTCTTCTTCCTTCCCCTTGCCTGGCTTTTGCTTCTCCAAAAGCTGAAACCTCGATGGACTTCGCTCTCCAGTCGTCTTCTTCTTCGTCTTCTTCTTCGCATCTTTCCTCAACCGTCCCTAAATTTGTGATTCCAGATCGTTTCTCTTGGAAAAGGAGCCACTGCCCAGCTTTTCTGAACGTATCATCATCATCTTCATCTCCTTCTTCATGGTCTGTGTGTAGTGTAAACAGTTTGCCTGTTGGCACCCGAAAATCCGTGACTGTCGGTGCTAAGAAGAGAGACAAGGATGGGAAGAAAGGCTCGGACGGCTATCTGTTTGGACCCGACGAGACAACTGGGCTGTTCCCTGAGGCAGTGCTGCTCAAGGAGGTCGCGCTCTTCCATTTCTTTTCGTTTTCCTTTTATTTTTTTTTTGAAGTGTGCAAGCTGATTTTGATGTTTTGGAATCTGGGTCTTTTGCGTCTTGGTCGGAACTTTATCCTGTCCATTTTTCGGGACTTTATGTTGCGAGAGGAATGGTACAGAACAGAATGAGTCTGAAGAATGTTGGATGTATGTGGTCTTTGTGTATGGTGTTGTTGTTGCTGTAACTTTTGGTGTTCTTGAAATGTTTGCGAGCACATTTCTGTGAGAAACTGTAGCGTCTATTCACTCTAAATTGGAGAGCATGTTCATTCAACTGGATTTATGGGTGAAAAGTATATGTTGTTAGCAAAGAATCTAATTTATTTTGCCCCCTAATTGAATCAACTTATAGGACAAGGAGAAGCCAAACATCATCTGAATTTTACCAGCTTCCCGATGGCTGTAAGGAGCAAAATCTGTACATTCTTGATTGAATTGAGTAGGAAAAGGAAAGAAAAAAAAGGGTTTGGTATTGCTTTTCAGTCTCTCCAGTTTTCAATGTCGGTGCAACAATAATTGGTCACAAGTCCTTTCGATTTTGTGTGGCTGTGCTTTGAAATTACCTGTCTTATCTCTAAAATTTGTGCAATGTGATATTGTTGCATATGATTGAGGATCTTCTTACGTTAATTTTCTTGGATTTCAGAAAAAGGTACAGGAAGATGGTAAACTTCTACCTGAGTTTGCCGATGCAGAAGAGAGTATGTAACTTACAGGGTTTTTTGCCTAGTTATGGATAATGAAACTACTCTGCGTTCTTGTTACTTGACAAGAGTACTTGTTGTTTTGCAGAGGAGCTTTTTGAATATCTGAACCTTCAGATGGAAAGCAACTTAAAAGTTACAGAAAGTAAGCAATTCACTTCAATTAAAGCCACTTCTACCAAAATATAGAAGCTCATACTTCTGCAGCTTTTGTTGAGTAAATCATGTAGTTCGTAACCCTGGCACTTCTAGAGTTGCTGACAGTTTCGTATGCTTGATTCGAAGTCTGGTGTTTGTGCCCTTTTTTTATTTATTCCATTACTAGTTAACTGAAGCTCATTGTATTATTAGGGACATTCGCGATGATTAATGTTTCACTCTAGAGCTTGTAGGAGGATTTGCCCCCCTGCGGAGATTTATCTGTTGAGATGCAATATCCGAAGTATGCAGTATATATAGATAGGGAGACTGCTGCTTTTGTTAAAATAGAGAGATGCTTCTCCTCCTGTTTAGTTTAAAGAATCTGGAGACAAAAAAGATAGAATAACTGCTGTTAACAAAGTTGAAGTTATTTGCATGGATGATGATCATCAAACAAAGGAAAAGATATAAGCCTCATGTTTGCCGAGCTCTTTTTTTTTGAAGTTTTTCTTTCATCAGATCTTTCTCAGTGCTATCTTTAACTTTGGGTACAGTGCGCCACTACGAAGTGGTTTATCTAGTCCATGAGAAGCATGTGGAGGAGGTTGGGAGTGTAAATCAAAAAGTTGAAGGTGATTTCTACCTCTCCATCTTTATCATTTTTAACTTAGTGGCAATCCTACATTTGTTATGTTCACAAATTAGAGGAGGATGTCTCTCAGCCACCTAATTGATACAATTGGTTCACCTACGACTGGTAATCCGTTTTGATCCTTTGATGTGTTTTAGGCAGTTGCACCATCAATCTTGTCGAACTTGTTTTGGTTCTCTTGAGGTTTCATCTAAGTCAAGTACATTGGCCTGCACTCCGTTTTCATTAACTATATCTACAACCTTTTACTTTAGCTACCTGTGAGGTAACAGTGTAGGCAACTTCCTGGAATTTTTCTTTTTCAGGGAAAAATCCTCAGCTGAGTGTATCGCAAAAATTTCCAGGGTTATTACTTCTGGTACTAGAACAGCAATTGGTTTATGACTAAATCTGAAATGAAACTTAGCCCTTCTTTGTGGTGGACATGGTGGAAAATCAAGTGCCATGATGCATGCGGATCTATTTAAAGGTGCATGAGTGCCTTACAAAAAGTTTGTGAAGCTATGAGACCTTTGTTGCAGATTTCCTACAGGAGAACAAGGGCAAAGTATGGAGATTTGAGGACTGGGGTCTTCGTAGGCTCGCATACAAGATAAAAAAGGCTAAGTATGCCCATTACATTCTAATGAACTTCGAATTGGAAGGGAAATGGATCAATGATTTTAAGACCATGTTGGATAAGGATGAGAGGGTCATCCGACATCTTGTGATGAAGAGAGACAAGGCGATTACAGAAGTTCTCCCTCCTCCGCCTGAATTCCACAAACTCCGTGGTGGCATCGATGATGGTGAAGATGAAATGGATGATTTTGAAGATGAAGAAGAAGATGAGGACGAGGAGAGCTGGGATGTAGAGGATGAAATGGATGACTATGGAGATGAGGAAGAAGATGGCATTATTATGGTCAATAGTGATGAAGATGAAGAAGAAACTAAGAGCAGTGAATCACCTTCTCCAGTTAAAAAAGGGAAAAGTAGATCAAGAGCAGAGAAAGTTCTGAGGTAGTTTCAAGTTCTCATTACAGCCTCATTTTGGACTTGAGAGAGAAAATTAGGCCTGTCTTTCTTTTTTCCTTTACCCGGGTACATTACCTGGAGGTCTATCCTATACCGAAGGCACAATATTTGGACCGCAAAAAAACATGAATTCTTGTCACAGCTTCTTTTCGTGTTTTTTGTTGTCTGAAGTTACAGTTCTGAGTTGAAATTTTGGGATATATGCATACTTCAGTCCTAGTTGTACGGGGCAAAAATGGTATCCCTCTGTTCTAGGAGTAGAAGCAGTGAGGTGCTTGGTTTGTAAGTTTGATGGATCCCTGTAATTGGGCACTGTGAATTGACAGCAATATTTTAAAGCAGCTGAACTTGCTTGGTTTCATTTTTCATTATGTGTGATGTCTGAAGACATCCAAAGCCTCTCTTTTCTACATGGCGTCGCATCAGCTCTACAAGTGCATCATGCCTCTCCAGACCATGAATGTGAACATTCGTTGCATCTTTCTTCGTAGTTTCATCATTTAACGCCCATGAAGATCAACATCAACATTAAAGAAAAATCAAGAGATTGCCAAAATATAGCTATTTGTGCCTTGTAGATGATCTTAACTGGATCTGCTTAATTGCTCTCGGGTTCTTCGATTCATCCTTCATTATCTCGTTGTTACTCTGCGATTTGCCACAAAAACTGTTCCAGATATGCATCTTTCTCCCCTGATGCTGTACACTTCTCGTCTTCCAAAGCATTTGACATGTCTGGGGAACCACATAGGTCCCGTTTGGTTCAGCGTTTGGAATGCTCATTTGGGCTTTAAAGTCCCTTGGCCAAATGCAAATGTTGTTTGACAACTTTTTTTTACTTTGAGGAGATGCAATTGCATTTGGAATGCTATTCAAGGGACTTTTGGCCAATGTAAGGATGGAGATGTTTTGAGAAGTTGCATTTTCGGAATGCAACTTGCACTGTTCATCGTAACTGTTCATCTTTCCTAGAGATAGGTCCGGCGGCTAGAGACCGCCGCCTGAGGGCTAACCCAACCCCAGTGACCATCGTCTGGGGGTTGCGCAACCCCCAGGCGGCGGTCGCCTGAGGGTTGCGCGACTCAGGCGGCGCTTGAGGTCTGGCGACCCCATGCGGCGGTTGACGTGGTAGCGCGACCCTGGGCGGCGGTGGCTGGCGACCAGATCTGGCCAACAGCAACGGCCATTGGGTAAGCTCCATCGGAGCTTTTTTTTTTTTTTTAAATATTAGCAAAAGTCTTTTAGCTCAAGTTGATTTTAAAAAATACTTAACAAATATTACTTGTATTTCGAAAAATCCCTTTAGCCCAAATGTATTTGCATTCTCCCAAATACTTTCTCCCATAGCCGAACCAAACGGGCCATAATTGGTCATTTCACTAGGAATCGATGGTCGTTTTATTGCAACATCTGTTCAGCGCAAGTAAAAACCTGCACCACTTTTACGCTTCTTTTACGTCATGTATTATTCAATGGACAACCATGCAATGGCGGGAAGCGCTGACTGCCCACCATGCCCCTTCAATAGAAAGGGCCTCTAAATCCTTGCCAGATTGTTGTGGCCCCTAAAGACCACCAAACTTGACGTAGCTCTTGCACAAGACATTGATTTCGGGCTTCGGCACGGTGATCTACCGTAAGAACTAAGAATAGAGACTTTCGCTGTATGAACTTGGGATTCATATGATTTATTTGCTCGAAGTACAAGAGCAATGCAGCTTTACCAAAACTTAGCTCCTTATCCCTGGTTATTGTCCTCTACATCTTCATCGGAGTCGGGCCTTCTTGGAGAAAAGTCCGGTTTGTTTGTATTTTTAGAATCACAATCCATGTTAAGCAAGGGACTAGTGCGTGCGTCTGTGTCTTTAACCAAAGCCCAATTTCTAGAAGACACCTAAGAGCGGCAGTAATCACTTCCTTTCTCATCTCTTTTAAAAGAAACAAGCCTACATCAAGAGAACATTACTAATTTGCATTAAAATGATACCACGAGCAACAATAGAACCAAGTACATGAAGCCTTAAATATAGCAGACCGCAAATATCAGATGCCGACTGTCCGAGAATGCTCCAACAACTGATGAAAAAATGTCCCCCTGATTATTTGCAGCAGCCTGAGGACATCCCCCATCCCGAGAACTACGCAATCTTCTTCTTCGGTCTCCTGCCCCACACAGGAAGAAACAAGACATTCAGAAAAATAAACTGCGAATTCTTCCAGTGGCAATCGCATTGAATACAGATTGAATCTAAGAGTTCCATTTTTTCTTTTTAATAGAAATCGGTCTGTGGTAGCTAATCTATCAAACAAAGCTATAAGAAATAAAAAAAAAATGTTGTTGGGACGCGGGAAATACGCACCAGAATGCTCCATTTAATATCCGTGATCTCCGCCAAATTGCAGTCTCCATGTTCTTCCTACAGAGAAATTTCCATCTGATGATGAAGACCTGACAATTCTATCAAGCATAGAAGCATTCACCATAAGAACACCGTAAAAGAGCTATACTCTTTGCAAACTGGTAAACGCAAGTTTCATTCACAAGCTACAATTATCTCCTAGAACACATCAAGGAGGGTAAAGTTCATGAAGGTAAGACATGGTATTGGAAAGAAAAGAGGACAAGGCACATGCACGCGCAGACAAGAAAACTATTGTCACCTGGAAACAACTATCATTTCTTTCTTATCAAGCTACTATCACCATCATCGGCTGTTTCAAATGCAGTCAATCATGAACCGGCACAACATGCAAAGGAATCATCACTGTTCATGTATATTTCGATTGAGATCTACAGTTACATTCATACATGAGAAGGAGATCTTCGAACAATTCCATGTTAAATTTCAGAATTTGGAATTCATATATTGATATTGAAAGAAAGCACAAGTGCATAAAAATATCAGACATCTCAGGCAAAATTGCCAAACGAAGGAGGGATTTATAACACCATCAGGTGAGAAAGCTTGCTGCCAGAAAACACAGATTTCCTCAGTCCTTGAGACTGAAGTAAGACCCTGAAATAAGATCATAGCACGATTAAGCAGGCACCTTATCTGCCTAAATACATATTCTCACAAAATACTAAGCTAAGCAGAAATGAAGGCAAATAAATCTTATTCAGAGAGCAAAACATGAAAGATCAAAACAAAATGGAAAAGGGGACAAAGAGACCACACCGACAAGATAGATATACACAACATTCAGGAAATTACATTTAAGGCTACTAGATTAAAGCACAGTTACTTGATCAGCATAGGAGTTCGTTCATTTTCTGATAGATAGGTAAGTTTCAGACAATAAGCAGGTGAACTAATCCTTTTCTAATAACAAAAAGGTGGACTAATCCTGCTCAAGCTCGAGAAATTCACATTATATATCAATCCCCACAATTTCTATATATATGATAGAGAGGCAAGTGATTCTACAAGGAAAGTTCATCCTAACCACTAATCTGAAGTTTTAGACCAGCTTTAATACTTTGAACTAGGACATTTACAACAAGAACAAAATTAGTATTATGTAGTTTAGCTTCCTAATACACATAAATGATATTACTAAAGCATTCCAACAAAGGTTAAAGAGGGCACTGCAGAGAATTCCCTTTGAAACTGGATACATTCCAATTGTATTCAAAATCCCAACTGACAATTGTCCAAAATAGTATACCAGGGATTCTCTGCCAAGTTACCTATGATATGGTACATGAGAAGATAGATGCGATCTCATGAGCACTGAAGCCACTATCAAGTAGGAATCGTTCTGGCCAATAAAAAGATAATCTACAAAGCCAACCCGATCTAGCTGACCAACATATGAAAGAATTATTGGGGATATTGAAAACAAAATATACAAGCTAGTGCCCTGGGAATGTCTATATACAAGTAGTATGGATTATTAACCAGGAAAGACCCATTTGAAGCCCCAAGCACAATCACCTGATCCACAGCTAAGTTGCTCAGATGTAAAGCCACACCTATGGGACTCTAAATATCAATTATAGCATTACTTCCAGCTCCAGGCAGATGCTAGTCATCACCCTTAATAAGTTGATTACATGACAAACTATAGAATCATGGAGTGTCAGAAACCTATATTATTTACTCAGGATATTTAAGGGACCAAATACGCATTAGAGTTCATCTCCAGGTGTTTATATGACCCATTTTATCTTCATTAGACGGTGTATGGGTTTTGCTTTGTTACAGAGCTTGATTTCAAAATCTAAATCTTCATAGTTTGCAACAAGCCTAGGTACAAGCATACTTCTGTCACAGGCAGGTGGCACTTGAATGGGCAAAAATCACCGTAGGTTAGCATTAGTTGTGAGAAACAAAGGTAATACAGATAAATTAAAAATGGAGCTACCCCATTATGCCCATAACAACATCTAGTCTCTTCCAATTTCCATGGCTTGATTGATGAAATCAAAGTTTAGAATCCACCTATCATAACTTAGCTTTGTCATCATCATCAAAGCCGAAATATTGAGAAACACCCTAGTATTTGCATACGTATTGAAGATAAGAAAACACTTGTTGGTTTTTAAAGTGTTTGGTTAAGCATCATGGTTGCATATTACAACACCAATGATGTTCCTGATGGAAAACGATTCTATTAAATTGTTCAGAGCATACTGAATCACAAGGGACTTCTTAACATTCTAAATCAGACATCCTTGTTGCTTATGATTTCAACTGGAAAACAAAAATGCTTAACCAGAGACACGTAAAATACAGGTCCTTTACCTTCTATCTGTGACTCAGAGGATTTATATTGCAGTTGTACATGTCGAAGGGAACAAAATGCTCCGAGCACATCATTGTTACATAAGATAGCCATGCAAGAATCTGCAACTCAGTTCATATCTGCATTTCATACGCTATCTCCAAATTCTGTCCCTGGTTCAACCTGACATTCTTTTGGCTGCTCATGTTCTGTGAGAAATTCAAAGCATTCATCATTGTCATGTCTCATCCATTACCTATGAGATCATCTAGAATGTGAATGGGCCCCATACTACCCATGCCGTTAAAAAAATTTCGAACTAAGAGATTCCACATGACAATATTTGGGGATATCCCTTTATTTATCATATTCTTGAGACAAGCGACAGCGTCTTCCATGCCAAAACAATTGCAAATCCCCCAAATATGATGCATGTATGCTGTTAGGTCAGGTTGCCACTCTCCAGCTTCGGTGCTGGCTTCCCATAATTGAATGGCCTCCTTAAACTTGCCCTGGTTACAATAGGCATAAGTCAACATGCTATATGTATAAGCATCAGGGTTTGTCCCTCTGACCACCATTTCCCCAAGAAGCTGCAAGGCACTCTGAAGCATACCCTGGCAACAGTAACCAGAGAAAAGCATATTGTAAGTCATAATAGTCATCCGAATCCCCCTTTCTTTCATCTCTTTGGCAATCTCAATTGCTGCTGCAAACCTGCCTACCTTGAGAAAACCATTTATCAACTGATTATATGTAATTGTGTCAGGGGAACATCCATATTTCCTCATTAAATCAAGCACTTTTATGGCCCAATCAATTCTTCCACCATCACATAAACCTCCAACAAAGGCATTGAATGTTATTAAGTTAGGAGGGCAATCATCCTCAGCCATTTTCAATATTAAGGAATATGCTTGGTCAAACAACAAATTTTTGCAGAGGACATCAACCATACAGGTATACACGACAACATTGGGACGGCAACCACTGACCATCATCTTGTTCCATATCTCTGATGCACCTACCAAGCTCCCAGATTTCGCGAAACCATCAACAAGAATGCTATAACTAGTACTGTTTGGAGGAACCCCATTTCTCTCCATCTTATTAGCAACAAGTACAGCTTCCTTCATATTCCCGTTAGAGGATAGACCGTGCAACAACGTATTATACGAAACAATATTGGGCAGAAAACCTTCCCTGATCATCTTGTCCCACCAATCAAGAGCTTCATGAATCTTCCTTTTCAACAGAAGACCCTTCATTAATGAGGTAAAGCTGTGAATATTCGGGTGACATCCTCTTACAGACATCTGAGAGAAAATTGCCATAGCCAGCTCAACATGACCCACATCCGAAAGAGAACTGATGATTGACGTATAAGTGACGACGTTAGGGTCAATATTCTCATCTGCCATCTCGGCGAACAACCGGAAAGCTTCCTTAAATCTGCGTCCCCTACAGAACCCGTCAATCAAAGCATTATAAACAGGGAGACACGGTCCAAACTTCCTGGCAAGCTCCCTCCCTTCCTCTACCTTTCCGACTTTACACAAGGACGAAACTATAGTCGTGTAACTTATAGAATCCGGCGAACACCCCCGGTTCGACATTTCCTCGAGCAACTTCAGCGCACCATCCACTCTACCATTCTTGCACAATGCCTTAATAAGGATGTTATAAGTAAACACATTCGGCTCCATGCCGTCCTTCTTCATGTTACTATACACCGGGCTCATCATCGAGAACCTATCATCACTGAGCAAGGCATCCAGCAGGTGATTATATATCTTCACCGTCGGCTCGCAGCCGAACTCTCTAATCCTATAGAACATCTTGAGCGCCTGCTCCACCAACCCGGCACGCCGATACGAGTCGATCACCTCCACGAACAGCTCCTCCCCGCAGCCGATCCCTTCCAACTTCATCTGCTGCAGCAGGTACTGCACCGCGTCGATCTCGCCCGCGCGGCCCAGCTTCTTCACCACGATCTCGTACGTGAACCGGGTGTGCCGGAAGATACCCCCGTTCGCGACGGACCTGAAAAACCGGAAGGCCGACAAGGCGTCGGGGTCGCGGCGCAGCCGCCTCGCGACGTCGGCTTCGCCGAGGACGGCGTCCGGGGCCCCGCCGCCCGGAGGCTCGCCCGGCCGGCCGACGACCGGGTTCGCGTCGCCGTTGAGGAAAACCGGGATGCGGGGCTTCTTCTGCGGTTTCAGGAGCAGAGAACAACCTCGTTTCAGATACATTGTCGTCGCCCCGAAGGAAGCGGCGCCGCCGGCGACCTGCCGCAAATCGGGAGACGCGTCACCGAGCGAACCCGTCGCGGGGATCGCGAGAGCTGGAAGGGGAGACCATGGAAATGCAGGACTGCAATACTTCGGAGCTCAGACGACGAGTGCTCTACGACAGGAGCGGAAGCCAGGAGGTGGAGGAGGGGCGAACTCACCGGCTCGCATGATAAAAATGCAAACTTTAGAGAAAGTGAGAAGGAGGAGAGAGGGGCCAGCCCACGAGAATAATCAGTGGCATTGTGTCTTTACGGATTTTCTGAGTTTGCTAGGTTTGAAACTCATGTCCAACGTATATATATTTTTGCAAGAAGGACATTGTACCTTAACTTTGGCTAAATGTGTAATTTAATTCCTAAAATTTTAATTTGTTCAATGTGATTCATGAACTGTAGCCAAATATGCAATGCGGTTCATGGATTTTCAATTTGTTAATGTGATCCCTGAATTTTTTGTACATAGTCCCGAATTAAATTAAAATGTTTAATATTGTCTGTAAACTTGAACTAATGGAAAGATAATATTGAATGTTTTTATATAGTTCATGGACTAAGTTGAATATACATCAAAAGTACATGGATCACATCGAACAAATTAAAAGTTCAGGGACCATATTGTATGTTAAGCTAAAGTTCATGGACCACATTGAATAAATTAATAGTTTTAGGGACTGCATTGAATATTGAGCCAAAGTTTATGAAATATTTGTGTCATTATCCCTATATTTTTTGGGCAAGATTAAAAAAAAAAAAGCTACCCCATGTGATTAGGTCTGTAATTGTTCGAGTAAAGCTGGTTGAGTTCGGTCCTCCAGTTAAACCGGTACGGGTACTCATCCCTAGTTGGTACCCGATGTATGTGTTGTATCAAGAGACTCAAGACCCACAAGAAGCGGCTCAGGAAGCTTAATCGTGAGGAGCTGAGTGACTTGTCCGGTGAGGTATGGCTCGTGCTAAGGCGGAGGAGATCTCGACGGTGATGTACGCGAGGAGGGGGGCGGGATAGCCGTATGATGATGTCCCTGGAGTTTCATATGCTTGCTGAGATGGAGGGAGTCTATTATGACTACAAGCTCAGGTTTAGATAGCTAGAGTTTGGGGATTGCTTTGCGGCTCTTTTCTTCAGCATGGTCAAGCACTGATAGCATGCAGGCCAATAATCTCCGCAAGGACAAGACAATGATTAGTGATCCCACTCGGGTTAGGTGGTGTGCTTCCTTTGAGCGCAATATAAGAATTTGGCTTTCTTTTCACCTCAGTTGGTACAGATGAGGTGAAATTGGCGATGTTCGATTTGGGTCAACACAAGGCTTCGGGACTCGATGGCAATGATGTAGAGCTCTTCAAAATGTGCCGACAGACTGGGTGATTAGGTTTTGGGGGCGGTTATGGATTCTTTCTCCCAGGGGGAAACTTCTTGAGGAGGTCAATAATTACCATCATCTCTCTTGCACCAATCAAGGATAATCAAATGAAGCTCGTCGATTTCCATCCTATGTGTGACGTTCCAAATTTTGTAATAGCATTATAAGAATTACTATTGAAAATGACCAAAGGTCTATTAGACAATTAACGAAATACTTATGAGACGTTGATAATTAAGGTACTTGATACATTATGACCCAAGAAAATCATTGTGATGCATTGGACAATTTTAAAGACTAATATGTGGCCCTACGCATAAGTTTAGGGATCAATTAAGGTACATAATTAATGGACACTAAGCAAGGCCCTAAGTGGATATTAAGTGCACTTAAATTGGACAATTAGGACGCAAAAATTGTGCCCAAAATACCCTTCCATGGCCAGCCACGTATGCCCTTAATTTTTAGATTATTTCATTGATTTAAACCCTTAATGATTGCATGCCACCCATCTCACTCAATAGAATTTCATGCAAAAGGGGGAAAGAGTGTTTAACACTCAAATTGAGCTCATGATGGGAAATTAACCCTATTTCCCCCCTCTCTTCCTCACCTTCGGCCAAAACCCTCCTCACACTCTCATTTCTTCCTCTCATTTCTCTTAAGCACCATCACTTGCTTACTCCTCTCTCTCTCTCTCTCTCTCTCTCTCTCTCTCTCTCTCTCTCTCTCTCTCTCTCTCTCTCTCTATTTCTATGACATCCTCGATTTGGACTGAGTCAACCAAAGGAATGGCCATGGAATTAGAGAGCAGATTGATCCGAGGGTTGATCATGGATCGGCTAGTGTGGTCGGAATGAGTATTTAAAGGATCGATCATGGTTTGATCGAAAGATCGTCCATGGATTAGTCAAGGGATCGATAATGAAATGACTTCCCAGTCACGCAAGTCGATTAAAGTGATTCGATCATGGATTGATCATTTGATCATAAGGGTTGGCAGTGGAACGATCCCGAACGGCCATGGATCGATGCTGTGCGGGCATGGATCGATTGTAGTTGATTCCGTTCGACCACGCGTTGGTTACAGGCGAACATCGATCAATTCCATTATGATCGATTCCACGTGATTACATGACAACCAATGGTTGACCATGGATTGTTGATGCTCGAATATGGACCGGTCACAAATTGGCCATGGATTATTGCATTGAGTCGGGTAGGCCATGGACAAGCTGTGTACCAGGTCAAGAGCCTAGTGACTTGGTCACAGACTAGGCTTTGTGCCGGCTGTACAAGTCAAGCCTTGTGCCCGGTCATGGACAATTGTGAGCCCGTTAGTCAGGTCACGAGCCAACCCCCTCCCCAGCTATGTGCTCGTCATTGTGCCTGACCTATGTGCCAAGCCTTGTGCTCATCGGTTCCGGCCCAGACTTAGTTCTATGCTAATCAGACTTGGTCATGGGCCATGCACTGTGCCCGCCTATGAACCAATGCATGTGTACAGCCCATGAACTGGTCCCTCATTTGTATATTCTGTTCGTGTGCTCTGCTCCTCGTTCGTACAACCTAGCAATGCGCTCGGTAGGCCGTTCGTGCGTGTGACATCTCCGATTTTGAGCCTAGGAAGCCGAAGGCTGGTGATAAGTGGATTAATGGGTAAGTCGAGTTGAGGGTCGGTATTGGAATGGACAGCATGATCGGAATAAGTGTACTGAGGATTGGTCGTGATTCGATCGAAAGATTGTTCATGAGTTGGTCTAGGGATCGACAGTGGAATGACCCTGACTACGCAAATGATTAGAGTAATATGACCATGGGGTGATCCTTCGACCATAAGGGCCGTTAGTGGAGTGGTCCGGGATAACTGTGAATCAGTCTGGTGTAGGCATGTGTCGGTCGCGGGTGATACCGCACGGCCATGCATTAGTCCCGGGTGATCACGAGTTAATTCCGGGGTACCGAATTTCCACGAGGCTACATGACAACCGATGGTCGACCATGGATCGTTGATACTTGAACGTGGCCCAATCACGAATCGGCCACGGATCGTTGTGCCAAGTCGGGAAGGCCATGGATGAGACATGTATCAGACCATGTGCCTAATGGCTTAGTCGCGGCCCGGACAAAATTGCCTGTCGCGGCGGTAAAATTGCCGGTCGCGGCGGCCAAGGCCATGTGCTCGGTCATGACCGGCCATTGTGCCCGTAAGCCAGGCCACGGACCGGCTACGTGCCCGTTCGTGTGCTGGCCATTGTGCCCGACCCTCGTACCACAAGTTGTGCCCGTAAGATCCGGTCCCGATCTTGTCCCGTGTCCAAGAAATATGGCCATGAGTCGTGCATCGTGCCATTCCCGGGCTGATGTGCGTATTGGGCCACAAACCGACCTCTCACCCGTATGACCTGGCACGGTGCCCATGCGGCCGACCAAGCACTAGGCACGTTGCCCGTGCGGCCCTGCGAGTCGCTCGGCGCGTCGCTCGTGCAGCCCGACACATCATCTGGCGCATCGCCCGTGTGGCCCGGCGCGTTGCCCGTGCGGCCCGATCACTCGCCCGGCCGCTGGCCCGGTCAGGCCGACCAATTTGCCCGATGGCCCGGCCGTGTGCCCAGTCCACTCGAGAAGGCCAATTTGGGTTATTTTGGCTTGGATTGTTATAGAGCCAAGTTTGGACATTTGTGAAAGCCTTTTTATACTAAGTTCCATTTTAAAAGGGTATTATTGGAATTATTTTGTAAGAAAACTCTCGGGAAAGGTTTGGGAATTATTATGATGCGGGATTCATTTTGGACGTTACGTGCGTATTTTCGCGAGACCCGTTTGGTCCGAGCAAATTGGGATCGAATTCAGCCAATTGGAGAAAGACCTAGAAAGTTTGACTAAGTCAAACCTTATCCATACCATCATTGCATCCATTTATTGTTTGGCCTTCATTTTCTACTAGTCATTATGACAATATGAAGCCATTATGAGCCTTGGTCATCAAGAATTGACCAAGGGAGAGGGAGAGGGAGAGGGAGAGGGAGAGGAAGCCATGCCCAGCTTGGGGGAGAGAGAGAGACCCACGGCCAAGTGGTGAGGAGAGAGAAAGGAAGAATAATTGGCCATTTTCATCATTTCACTTGACTTTTGGACTTAGGCCATTAATGAATGAATGATGCGTGTGCTTACTTCACCTCTCCGATGACACGTGCGCTTACCTCATCGAGACTTTAAGCCAACTCCTCTATATATAAAAGCCATTGAGAGAGTTTTGGCTCATTTTTCCCACATGCACAAACCGGCCAAGAAATAGAGAGAGAGAAAGTGTCGAGATAGAGAGAGAGAGAGAGAGTGCCGAGATAGAGAGAGAAAGAAAAAACCAAGAGAGAAAACCCGAGAGAGAGGAAAGAAAAGCCGACACCGTTCATTGTTCGAGACCCGAGGCCGTTGCCTTTCTCGTCCATTCTCTCCCCTAGTTCTTGTTTTATTAGTGTAAGTGAGATTTTACTACCGGGAAATGACGTTGAAATACGTTGTATCACAAGCTTTCCCCGTTCTCGGTTCTTGGTGTTCCGATGTTGTGTTCTCTATAACAAGTTTGCCTTGTTTCGTGTTTTTGCATGTTATCTAATACAAATTAGAAACCGAGGCGCGACACATGAGGTAAACTGTGACTTAGCCATGCTTGGAATCCTTGTTTTATGCTTTCTATGCCCGTCATTGTTTGATCGGCCACGAAGGCCGGTACGGTAAGAATGTTTCGTGTAATGACGATTGATATGTCCTCGCCTGTTAGTAAAATTTTACTTGCTGAGTCTCCTCGACTTACTTCCCGTTGTTTCCTCTTTTTCAGGTCCGTAGGAATGGCGTCACCCCCGGCCCTATTTGACAATCCGGTCGAAATGAGAGCCGAGCTCTTGACAGTGATCGATGCCTGTGAGAACCGTGCCTGTGACATCCCCGATTTTGAGCCTAGGAAGCCGATGGCTTATGATAAGAGGATTAGTGGGTAAGTCGAGTTAAGGGTCGGTATTGGAATGGACAGCATGATCGGAACGAGTGTGCTGAGGGTTGGTCGTGGTTCGATCGAAAGATTGTCCATGAATTGACCTAGGGATCGACAGTGGAATGACCCTGACTACGCAAATGATTAGAGTAATATGACCATGAGGTGACCCTTCGATCATAAGGGCCGTTAGTGGAGTGGTCCGGGATAACTGTGAATCAATCCGGGGTAGGCGTGTGTCGGTCGTGGGTGATACCGCACGGTCATGCATTCGTCCCGGGTGACCATGAGTTAATTCCGGGGTACCGGTTTTCCACGCGGCTACATGACAACCGAGGGTCGACCATGGATCGTTGATACTCGAACGTGGCCCGATCACGAATCGGCCACGGATCGTTGTGCCAAGTCGGGAAGGCCATGGATGAGACATGTACCAGGCCATGTGCCTAATGGCTTAGTCGCGGCCCGGGCAAAATTGCCGGTCGCGGCGGCCAAGGCCATGTGCCCGGTCATGATCGGCCATTGTGCCCGTCAGCCGGGCCACGGACCGGCTACGTGCCCGTTCGTGTGCCGGCCATTGTGCCCGACCCTCGTGCCACAAGTTGTGCCCGTAAGATCCGGTCCCGATCTTGTCCCGTGTCCAAGAAATGTGGCCATGAGTCGTGCGTCGTGCCAATCCCGGGCCGATGTGCGTATTGGGCCACGAACCGATCTCTCGCCCGTAAGACCCGGCACGGTGCCCATACGGTCGGCCAAGCACTAGGCACGTTGCTCGTGCGGCCCGGCGAGCCACTCGGCGCGTCGCCTGTGCAGCCCGGCACGTCGCCCGGCGCATTGCCCGTGCGGCCTGGCGCGTTGCCTGTGCAGCCCGGCCACTCGCCTGGTCAGGCCGGCAAAATTGCCCAGTAGCCCGGCCGTGTGCTCATTTTACCCGAGAAGGCCAAATTTGATTATTTTGGCTTGGATTTTTGTAGGGCCAAATTTGGACAATTGTGAAGGCCTTTTTACATTAAATTCTATTTTAAAAGGGTATTATTGGAATTATTTTGTGAGAAAAAAAAAACCCTCGGGAAAAGTTTGGGAATAATTAAGGTGCGGGGTTCGATTCGGACGTTACGAGCGTATTTTCGCGAGACTCGTTTGGTCCGAACAAATTGGGATTGAATTCAGCCAATTAGAGATAACCCTAAAAAGTTTGACTTGGTCAAACCTTATCTTCATCATGATCGCCTTCATTTATTCCTTGGGCCTCTTTTTCAAACTTACCATTATGGCCATTTATGGAGCTTTTATGAGTCTTGCTCCTCAATTATCGACCAAAGGAGAGAGGGAGAGACTTTCGGCCAGCAAGGGGAAGAGGAGAGAGTCCACGGCCAGCTTAGAGAGGAGAGAGAAAGGGAGACTTTATGGCCATTTTCATTATTATCTTGACTCTTTGGACTATGTCATTAATGAAGGGATGAGGTATGCGCTTACCTCATCGTTCTGATGACACGTGCGCATACCTCATACCCCCTATGACATATGCGCACGCATCATCTAAGTTCACTTTATTCCTTTATAAATAGAACCTTGTAGGAGAAATTTGGCTCACTTTTTCCCACGTGCACCAACCGATCAAGATAGAGAGAGAGAGAGAGTGCCGAGTTTTAGAAAGGGAAAAAGCCGAGAGTCAAGAGAGAAAGAAAACCCGAGAGAGAGAAAGAAAAGTTATTATCGAGAGTTGTTCGAAACCGAGACCGCCGCCTTTCCGTCCGTTCTCTTCTCTTTAGTTCTTGTTTTATCAAAGAGTAAGTAGGATTTTACTACCGGGAAATGACGTTGAAATACGTTGTATCACGAGCTTTCCCCGTGCTCGGTTCTTGGTGTTCCGATGTTGTGTTTTCTATAACAAGTTTGCCTTGTTTCGTGTTTTTGCATGTTATCTAATACAAATTAGAAACCGAGGCGCGACACGTGAGGTAAACCGTGACTTAGCCATGCTTGGATTCCTTGTTTTATGCTTTCTATGCTCGTTGTTTGATCGGCCACGGAGGCCGGTACGGTAAGATTGTTTCGTGTAGCGATGATTGATATGTCCTCGCCTGTTAGTAAAGTTTTACTTACTGAGTCTCCTCGACTCACTCCCCGTTGTTTCCTCTTTTTCAGGTCCGTAGAAATGGCGTCACCCCCGGCCCTGTTTGGCAACCCGGTCGAGATGAGAGCCGAACTCCTGACGGTGATCGATGCCCGAGAGAACCGTGCCTACCGCAGGATTACAACCTACGTGATGGTTGACGAAGGTCGGGTAGACCTTGTCCCGCACCCGTATGTGGCCTGGTACCGCCTAGCCGACGGGGACTGGGTCGGCCCCCTTCGTGGGTTTAACGGCCCTTTCATGGGTATGGACGGTTCGTCTCCGGGTCCGACCATGGGCGGGGCGTGAGGACGGCCATACGGACGAGGGCGGGGAGGAGCGAGCGAGGACGAGGAGATAGTAGCCGTAGAGAAGCTAAGGACCCAAGCCAAAATTTTGTTGTGCATATGGCTTGCTTGTTTTTCGGAAGTGCCTTTGAAATAGGCATGTGAAAAATATCGTTTAATATGACTGGTTGCCCGAGGTAGGGCTTGTAAATAAGCACGAAACCATCATGTAAATACAACGTGCATCGTTTGCCTTTATTGCTTGATTTTGTCTCGTTGAATTGCTTCCGCATGCTTTTTATATTTAAAATCAACGGGACGTTCTAATAATGATTTACGCTTCACGGGTTCGTTCCAATCATGGTCGGTCAACAAGTATCGATCGTGAGCGGTTCGGGACGTGACAGCGGGAGCGGTTTTGGTATCAGAGCAGGTTTTCCCTTCAGTAGGTGCAGTTCGTGACGACTTGCAATTGGACGATCCGATGAGGGCGGGGAGTAACGCCGAGGCCATATGACCTGAACATTGAGCGGCCTCTTAGGAGGTGGCGCCGGGGTCACGAATACCTGATCATTGTGCGGCTTCTGACCGAGGTGGCGCCGGGGCGGGTAGCCTGATCATTGTGCGGCCTCTGGAAAGAAGTGGCGCCGGGGTACAAAAATATACCACCTGATCATTGAGCGGCTTCTGAAAGGAAGTGGCGCCGGGGTGAAGGGCCTGACTTCTGAGCGACTCCTGGCAGGCTTCTAGGACGGCTAAAGAATGAGAAATTCCGAACTGTGCACCGAAAAGTGGAAAAACGGTTCTGAAAACCAAGAAGTAATAAAGGCCTGGAGTGATAAGGTGCGCTGAAGTGGGGTAGTTAGCTAGGAAACACCCCATGCATGTGATTGTGTGACTGTGCACCAGATTGATTGGTAAGTATGCTTTGATTGCTGAGTTTTGATTACTGACATGTTCTTGCGCTGTAGAAAAACCTTAGTCGTTTACCAAAGGCAGTATGAGTGCTCCGGACCCGACCTCGACCTCGAAAGGAAAGTCTAAGCAAGATCCCAGAATAGACGGAATTCTGCAGGCTCTTGCGACCGTAGGAGAATTGCTGGGGCAGCAAGTACAACAAGCACAGCAACGACCACCTATTGCTGAGAATGTAGCGGCGGCAAATGGAAATGGGAATGGTGACCGAACAATGCATGGACTGGTCGAGCAGTTCCTAAAGCTGCGACCCCCGAAGTTTGCTGGAACTGGAGATCCCGAAGAGGCGGAATCCTGGATCGATGAGTTACAAAAAGCATTTGAACTACTGCGATGTTCTGAGGAAGATAAAGTCGCCTTAGCGGCCTATCAACTACAAGGGAACGCCCGCTACTGGTGGAAGGCGACTAAAGAAACTATATTCCCAGAAAATGTTGCGGTAAACTGGAATACTTTCGTTGAGGCATTCAATGGAAAGTATTTTTCCGAGTGTGCTCGTGATCGTAAAATGAAAGAATTTCTGCAACTCCAGCAGGGAAATATGACGGTGGACCAATATGAAGCGAGGTTCGCCCAGTTGTCAAGGTACGCCCCCAGACTTATTGAAAATCCCATCGACAAGGCAAAACGATTCCGTGATGGTCTCAAATCTGACATCCGGAGTCAGTTAGTGCCACTGAACTTGAAAGATTATAATGAATTATATGAACGAGCTCAACTGATCGAGAAGGATTTGCTGGAGAGGGTCCCTCCGACGCGACCCTATTATTCTACTTCCCGAATGGATCAACGTTCGGGCAAGAGGCCAGTGACAAGGGGGAAACGTCCTTTTGTTCCTAACAAGAAGCGGAATTTCCAGCAACCAGCCAATGTTTCTGGAAATACTTGTTCTGTTTGTGGACGACAGCACGGCGATGCCCCGTGCCCCGTTCGTACGGGAGCGTGCTTCGGGTGTGGCCAACAAGGTCACATGGTCAGGGATTGTCCACAAAGGCGACAGAATGTGCCCTTACAGCAAAGACAGGCGACAGCAGCAACTGGAGTTCAACCTCGTGCTAACAACGGTGATCGTCCTCCGGCTCAAGGACGAATATATGCACTTACTCAAGAAGATGCTGAGAACTCCGACGCAGTGATCACAGGTACGGTTTTCCTCAATAACCGTGCTGCATACGCGTTAATTGATACTGGAGCTACACATTCATTCGTATCTAGCCAATTTGTGCGTTTGGCCAAACTTGAGGTGAAACCATTAGAAAATGCACTTAGTATTTCTACTCCAATGAAAAATGAAGTACAGACTACCCTAGGTTGTCAGGGATGTAAAATGATTATAGGTGGGCTTGTGGATGTTATAAATCTAGCAGTGTTGGCCATGTATGACTTTGATGTTATTATTGGTATGGATTGGCTTAGTCAACAGCGAGCTAAGATAGACTGTTATAGTAAAGTAATTCAGTTCCATCCCCTTGATCGTCCTTGCTATACATTCGTGGGAAATGGAGGAGGACCTTCTACTCCTCTAATTTCTGCTTTAGAAGCAACCCAACTATTGCAGAAAGGTTGTCAAGGATTTCTGGCAACAGTAGAAAATAAAGCAACGGAAGAAGAACCAAGGTTGGAGGATATTTTGGTGGTACAAGAATTTCCTGATGTTTTTCCAAAAGAATTACCAGGTCTACCTCCGGAACGGGAAATAGAATTTGTTATTGAAGTAGCCCCTGGGACGGAGCCTATTTCCAAAGCTCCTTATAGGATGGCTTTGACCGAATTGAAGGAATTGAAAGTACAACTTCAAGAGTTACTTGATAAAGGGTTTATTCGTCCAAGTGCATCACCATGGGGTGCACCAATACTGTTCGTAAAGAAGAAAGACGGATCATTACGGCTTTGTATCGACTATCGGCAGTTAAATCGGGTTACTATAAAAAATAAGTACCCACTGCCGAGAATCGATGATTTATTTGACCAACTCCAAGGAGCATCAGTGTTTTCCAAGATCGACCTAAGATCGGGATATCATCAGTTAAGAATCAAGAAGGAGGATATTCCGAAGACGGCATTCCGAACCCGATATGGTCATTATGAATTCACCGTTATGCCATTCGGTTTGACAAATGCTCCAGCAGCCTTTATGGACCTGATGAATCGAGTATTCAGGCCATACTTGGATCGTTTCGTTATAGTTTTTATCGACGACATCCTGATATATTCGAAGAATTCGACTGAACATGAGCAACATCTGAGACTTGTACTTCAAACGCTCAGGGAACACTCACTCTATGCAAAATTCAGCAAATGCGAGTTCTGGTTATCTCGCGTGGTATTTCTTGGCCACGTGATTTCGGGAGATGGCATATCAGTGGATCCATCCAAAATTGAAGCAGTAGTTAATTGGCCAAGACCAACGACTGTCACCGAAGTTCGAAGTTTCTTGGGTTTAGCAGGATATTACAGAAGGTTCGTGGAACGATTCTCTAGCATCGCTATTCCCCTAACGCGATTACTAAAGAAGGAAACGAAGTTTGAATGGAACGACAAATGCGAGAGAAGCTTCCAAGAACTGAAGCAAAGGCTGACGACTGCTCCTATCTTGACGATACCTAAAGGACCAGGAGGATTTGAAATATACAGTGACGCCTCTCACAAGGGACTGGGCTGTGTATTGATGCAGGATGGCAAAGTGGTGGCTTATGCCTCGAGACAATTGAGGCCGTATGAATTGAATTATCCAACTCATGATCTGGAACTTGCTGCAATCGTGTTTGCCTTGAAAATTTGGCGACACTACTTATATGGGGAGCAATTTGTTATTTATACGGATCATCAGAGTTTAAAATATTTATTTTCCCAGAAGGAACTGAATATGAGGCAGCGACGCTGGATGGAACTTCTCAAAGACTACGACTGCGAGATATTGTACCATCCTGGCAAAGCAAATAAAGTGGCCGACGCTCTTAGTCGAAAATCGGCCATCGCTCATTTGATGGTCAAGGAATGGACTCTACTTGAAGAAGCTCGAGACTTAGACTTCAAGTTGGAAGTTGGATGTCATCAGAATTTATTGGCTGCTCTCAGAATCGAGCCGGACATCATTGTAAAAATCAAGGCGCTACAACAAACAGACCCGGATATCCAGAAGATCCGAAAGGAAGTAGCAGAAAAGAAGAAATCCAATTTCCATGAGACGGACGACGGAATCTTGAAGTTTAACGGACGACTATGCGTACCGAAGGATGAACAACTCAAGGAAGAAATCTTGATAGAAGCTCACAAGAGCCATTACAGTATCCACCCAGGCAGTACTAAAATGTACCAGAATTTGCGACAACATTTCTGGTGGAACGGCATGAAGACGGACATAGCCAAACATGTGGCTAAGTGCTTGACGTGTCAACAAATCAAGGCTCAACATTGCAAGCCTGGCGGATTATTACAACCATTGGAAATTCCTGAATGGAAGTGGGAACACATTACGATGGACTTCGTAATGGGATTACCAAGAAGTCAACGAGGAAATGATTCGATATGGGTGATTGTTGACCGACTGACGAAATCGGCTCATTTTCTTCCTGTGAGAAAGGATCTTCCATTAGAAGACCATGCCGAGTTATATGTTCGACATATTGTGCGATTACACGGAGTCCCGGTAACAATCACATCGGATCGAGATCCAAAGTTTACTGCAAGTTTCTGGCGGAGTCTCCAAACTGCTATGGGAACCAAGCTACAATACAGTACAGCTTATCATCCGCAAACTGATGGTCAAACAGAAAGAACGATCCAGACCCTTGAGGATATGTTGCGAGCATGCGTCATGGATTTCAAGGGAAGTTGGGATGAACAACTACATCTCATTGAATTTGCATCTAACAACAGTTACCAGCAAAGTATCGGGATGGCACCATTCGAAGCATTATACGGTCGAGCTTGCAGAACTCCAGTCTGTTGGGACGAGGTCGGGGAAAAGAAGATCACGGGTCCAGAGCTAGTACAACTCACCAATGAGGTCGTGCAAGTGGTTAGAAGCAAACTGAGAACTGCCCAAAGCCGACAGAAAAGTTATGCTGACAAGCGTAGGAAACCCCTAGAGTTTCAGGTAGGCGACCATGTATTTCTCAAAGTTTCACCCATGAGGGGTGTGTCGCGTTTTGGGAAGAAAGGTAAGTTAAGCCCCAGGTACGTCGGACCTTTTGAAATTCTAGAGAGAATAGGAAATTTGGCTTATCGGTTGGCGCTGCCACCAAAACTTGCTCAGGTGCATGACGTGTTCCATGTATCTATGTTGAGAAAGTATGAACCCGATCCGGCACATGTGCTGAATTTCGACGAGGTCGAATTGGACAGCAGAGTATCCTATGTCGAGGAGCCGGTGCGGATCGTAGATCGTAAAAAGCAAGTGTTGAGGAATAAAACTGTTCCTGTAGTAAAGGTCCTATGGCGACACCAGGGTATAGAGGAAGCTACCTGGGAAGGTGAGGAAATCATGAAGTGGCAACATCCGCATTTATTTGAAGAACCAGGTATGTGTTTAAATTTCGAGGACGAAATTTTTATTAGAGGGGGAGAATTGTGACATCCCCGATTTTGAGCCTAGGAAGCCGAGGGCTTATGATAAGAGGATTAGTGGGTAAGTCGAGTTGAGGGTCGGTATTGGAATGGACAGCATGATCGGAACGAGTGTACTGAGGGTTGGTCGTGGTTCGATCGAAAGATTGTCCATGAATTGGCCTAGGGATCGACAGTGGAATGACCCTGACTACGCAAATGATTAGAGTAATATGACCATGAGGTGACCCTTCGATCATAAGGGCCGTTAGTGGAGTGGTCCGGGATAACTGTGAATTAGTCCTAGGTAGGCGTGTGTCGGTCGCGGGTGATACCGCACGGCCATGCATTCGTCCCGGGTGACCATGAGTTAATTCCGGGGTACCGGTTTTCCACGCGGCTACATGACAACCGAGGGTCGACCATGGATCGTTGATACTCGAACGTGGCCCGATCACGAATCGGCCACGGATCGTTGTGCCAAGTCGGGAAGGCCATGGATGAGACATGTACCAGGCCATGTGCCTAATGGCTTAGTCGCGGCCCGGGCAAAATTGCCGGTCACGGCGGCCAAGGCCATGTGCCCGGTCATGACCGGCCATTGTGCCCGTCAGCCGGGCCACGGACCGGCTACGTGCCCGTTCGTGTGCCGGCCATTGTGCCCGACCCTCGTGCCACAAGTTGTGCCCGTAAGATCCGGTCCCGATCTTGTCCCGTGTCCAAGAAATGTGGCCATGAGTCGTGCGTCGTGCCAATCCCGGGCCGATGTGCGTATTGGGCCACGAACCGATCTCTCGCCCGTAAGACCCGGCACGGTGCCCATACGGTCGGCCAAGCACTAGGCACGTCGCTCGTGCGGCCCGGCGAGCCGCTCGGCGCGTCGCCCGTGCAGCCCGGCACGTCGCCCGGTGCGTTGCCCGTGCGGCCTGGCACGTTGCCCGTGCGGCCCTGCACGTTGCCCGTGCAGCCCGGCCACTCGCCCAGTCAGGCCGGCAAAATTGCCCAGTAGCCCGGCCGTGTGCCCATTTTACCCGAGAAGGCCAAATTTGGTTATTTTGGCTTGGATTTTTGTAGGGCCAAATTTGGACAATTGTGAAGGCCTTTTTACATTAAATTCTATTTTAAAAGGGTATTATTGGAATTATTTTGTGAGAAAAACCCTCGGGAAAAGTTTGGGAATAATTAAGGTGCGGGGTTCGATTCGGACGTTACGAGCGTATTTTCGCGAGACTCGTTTGGTCCGAACAAATTGGGATTGAATTCAGCCAATTAGAGATAACCCTAGAAAGTTTGACTTGGTCAAACCTTATCTTCATCATGATTGCCTTCATTTATTCCTTGGGCCTCTTTTTCAAACTTACCATTATGGCCATTTATGGAGCTTTTATGAGTCTTGCTCCTCAATTATCGATCAAAGGAGAGGGGGAGAGACTCTCGGCCAGCAAGGGAAAGAGGAGAGAGTCCACGGCCAGCTTAGAGAGGAGAGAGAAAGGGAGACTTTATGGCCATTTTTATTATTATCTTGACTCTTTGGACTATGTCATTAATGAAGGGATGAGGTATGCGCTTACCTCATCGTTCTGATGACACGTGCGCATACTTCATACCCCCTATGACATATGCGTACGCATCATCTAAGTTCACTTTATTGGCAAAAGTACACTACAAGTGCCATAACTTGTGTACGGCGCTCACTTTAGTGCCATAACTTTTTTTGGATCACTTTAGTGCTAAAATTTTTGAAAAACGATCACTTAAGTGCTAAAATTTTTGAAAAACGATCACTTAAGTGCCAACTCCGATGCCGTACACAATTTTTCGCCGAAAATCTGACGTGGCATTTTTTTTATTAATTTCTGAAGCTGACGTGGCTCGTCGGAGTCTCGCCGGAGATTGGCACTTAAGTGATCGTTTTTAAAAAATTTTAGTACTTAAATGATCGTTTTTCAAAAATTTTAGCACTTAAGTGATCATTTTTCAAAAATTTTAGTACTAAAGTGATCCAAAAAAAAGTTATGACACTTAAGTTATCGTTTTTCGTCCGACTTGGCATCAAAGTGATCCGAAAAAAAGTTATGGCACCAAAGTGAGCGCCGTACACAAGTTATGGCACTTATAGTGTACTTTTGCCTCACTTTATTCCTCTATAAATAGAACCTTGTAGGAGAAATTTGGCTCACTTTTTCCCACGTGCACCAACCGATCAAGATAGAGAGAGAGAGAGAGAGAGTGCCGAGTTTTAGAGAGGGAAAAAGCCGAGAGTCAAGTGTAACATCCTGAATTTCGACCCATTTCCCGGGATCCGACAAAGTGGATATTATTTCTCATCTGATTTTAGTACGTCTTGCCCGGAGCTGGCCTCTCGCGGGATACTGACCAATGGGAAAGGCTAACTAGGAAAACGGTACGTGGACCGGGGAACCGATCGCGAATCAGGCACCGATTCCGGGAAATGGCGGGAAAGTATTTTGGGCCAGCGTGGGCCGATCCTAGGAAGGTAACGGATTTGGTTTGGCCAACGACGCACGATCGGATCGCGGATGATTCCGCTCGACCGAGAGTGCACGTGGCAAATAAATCCCGAACCCGAGCGGAACGATTGTGACCCCTGGAATAACCAATAATTCCTTGCACTATTCCGGTAATCAAGACCGTCACGACTCGAGTGACCCTAGGTCGATACGCGTAACCCCTAAACAGCCAACCGTCAGTGAGAGGCTCTAAAATTCTGAATTGAGCAATTTTGATCGCTAAATTGGACCCGAACTTCGATGCCGAAATTCTATGGGTGTTTGCGACTATTTTGCGAGACCGACGTCATTTTTGAGTGGCCACACATATTTGGGGTTGGTACGGTCGAAAAATGAAATTTTGACCCGGGACCGGAAAATTACCGTTTTGCCCCTAGGCCTAATTATGGGTATTCCGAATTTTGGGCAATTTTTTGGGATTTATTTGTGGATAATTATCAAGAAAAATTCAGAATTATTGAAAGACCAAAATGCCCTTGGATATTTTGGCTTGGATCAATGAGAATCAAGTCTCTAAGGGGCAAATTTGGAATTAAGGAAAATTGGGTCAAACCAATAATTTAATCCCCTTGACCACTCTCTCTCCTCCCATTTCCTCTCACCATCAGCCGGCAGCCCCCCTTCCACGCCAACACTTCTTGTTCTTGTTCTTCTTCATTTTCTTTTTTCCTTTGGCCATGAGAGGCCCTCGCCGGAGCGCCGTCCGCCACCGTTTGCGCCGCCGTGAGGACGCCGGAGCGCCGCCATTGAACCGGTTCGATCCAGCTGCTGTTCAGCCCTTCCCTCTCCTTGTTCAGCTCCCTTTTGAAGCCACAAACCAAGTGAGTCGAAATCCTAACCCCTAATTAGGATTTTATGCACTTTGGACAAGTTTTAGGGGTTATTAGGGTATTTTAGGGGTAATTAGTATGGGCTGATTTGGGGCTGAAGTTATGGAGATTTTAATAGCCTAATGTGATGATCTAAGGATGGTATTAAGGCTGTGGAGACTGGTTTAGAGGTTGTATAAGCTTGATTGGCTTAATGGTGCAAGTTTAGTGATTCTCGGATTACTGGATTTTACTGTACCTCTGTATTTTTTTATTTTTGTTGTGATCATTATGGGCCGAATTTGAAGAAGCGTTCTTCATGAAATTTGTTCCCAACATCTTGAAGTATAACATAATTTAATTTGGGAAATTTTGGAAATCATTTGATGCCATTCGGAAGTCCATCTTTGGACCGAAATGGGTCTGCCTGATTTACTGTTCACCCGACCTTTGGGTCTGTTCGAATTTTTATAAATTTTTCTAGGCCTATTTTCAAAATACTTCCTTCACAAACATTATAGGGGACATTTGTGGCTATAACATATAAAAATTTCAGAGGTTTCCAAAATGATTTGGATACCGAATGAGTTGTATTTTGATGGCCTAAGGGGCTGTCCGAGCGAACCAGATTTTGTCCGGAGTTGAGTGTCAAAATGAGGTGTTTAAGGTTAGAACCGGGTTTCGAGTTCTTCACGAAAAATGTTCATTGAGATGTTTTGTACAACATATCCAAATTTCAGAATTTTTGGAATTTATTTACTATTTATTTCAAATAGATTTCGGTCACTGTGCAACTGCCCAGTTTGGACCCGATTTTGTATAATTTCGATTTTTCTCTCTCGGGCTAGTTAGTGGTTTATTGTGCCGATTAGAGCTGAATCGGAGGCTAAGGTTCGGATGAATAGTGGCTTTCCGCTTTGGGACTTCGGTGGATTAGAAATCAGCAAGTTGGAAATTAGACTGTGTGATTGCCGGGTGTGCCCGTGTTGATGGATTATCGCTGATTGTTGCTTGTTGAGGCCCAATTGGGGCGTTGCCATGCCGCGTGTTCATGTGATCGACTGACTGCGGTGTGTGATTGGCCAATCATTGGCGTGATTGATTATTGCCCAAGCGCGTGAATTATGTTTTGGGCCACATGGTACTAGTTGGCCAAGCGCGCATGTTATGTGAATAAGTATGGGCAATTGATTGGCTGTTTGAGCACGTTGATTTGGCATGTTTGTCGAAATGCCGTGCTGAAGTTAAATGCTCATGTGTATTGCATCATTGTCCCGAGTGTGGGAATTGCATGGCCACGCATTTTGTATGCTGAGAGTGAGCATGATACGGAATTTTGTGCGGATATGCGTGCCTGACATGAGCATGTGCGATCACCTAAATGCCTAATGCGTTTACGCGGGGCTCAGATAAAATTGGCAGTGTGCCGTGTGATCACTTAAGGCCTTCGGGTCGATTCCGTCCGCTGCGTTTATGCGGGACGATGCCCGGTTTGTCCGGAAGATTGAGGAGACCGGTGTTGCGCCTGAGGGCTAGAGACACCGGGCCATATGTGCTTCGGCGCGGGCCGTGAAGTGTTGTTGGCCTTCGGGTCGGGCCTTCGGGTCGGAATATTTGTTGGCCTTCGGGTCGGGCCTTCGGGTCGGAATAACTATTGGCCTTCGGGTCGTGGCCTTCGGGTCGGTTTATAAACTGCAAAATGAGCCGTGTGCCAGAGTGCATGATTTGAGAAAATTCATAAGCATGGCAAATGTGTGCCAGAGTATGTGGCTAATGTGCGTGCCGGTGATTCGTGTGTGAGACAGGCACTTTGAAGCATGAGCATGCGTATGGCGTACGTGTGACCAGTGTGTCGCGTATGTGCCGTGATTTATATAAAATGCCTAACCTGCAGGGTTAGTTGTATGTTTGATCTGGGCCCGAGGGCCTAGGTTTGTTGTTGTGTTGATTTGCTTGTCGGGAGGTGCATGTTAGCCTAGTTTCGATTTAGGAGGCCTACTCACTGAGATTCGTCTCATAGTTGTTTAAATCCCGTTTTTCAGACCTCTGTTAGAGGATACCTGGTGTACCCGATCTATGTGAGGATCCGGAGCCTATAGAGCAAGATCCCGAACAGGATGGCGAAGTCGAGCAGATGGACTCGGAGGATGAGACAATCGAGGCTGAGTCCGAGTCATTAAGATTTGATCCCGATTTAATTTCCTAGGATCAACCTTAGTCGTAGAGTGGTAAGGCCAATAATCTTTTGATTTTAGTGGCCGCTGATCTGTTTATAGTAGGCTGTTTGTATTTGAGGTATAAGATGAATATTGTAAGCGTTTTTTTATGGCGGTTAATGGTGTTGGTTGATATTCGTGGATTGATGTTCTGCTACCCTTGGTCATGTATTGTTTTGTACGGGTGTTTTAATAATTGCTTCTGCATGTGCCTTATGCTCTGAGTTGGGAGTTGGGTCGGCGACGCGTTCCTGGGACGTCGCAGGAAATTAGACCGGTACGTGGAATGATGGCGCTTCGAGGGGTTCGGGGCGTGACATCAAGAGAGAAAGAAAACCCGAGAGAGAGAAAGAAAAGTCATTATCGAGAGTAGTTCGAAACCGAGACCGCCGCCTTTCCGTCCGTTCTCTTCTCTTTAGTTCTTGTTTTATCAAAGAGTAAGTGGGATTTTACTACCGGGAAATGACGTTGAAATACGTTGTATCACGAGCTTTCCCCGTGCTCGGTTCTTAGTGTTCCGATGTTGTGTTTTCTATAACAAATTTGCCTTGTTTCGGGTTTTTGCATGTTATCTAATATAAATTAGAAACCGAGGCGCGACACGTGAGGTAAACCGTGACTTAGCCATGCTTGGATTTCTTGTTTTATGCTTTCGATGCTCGTTGTTTGATCGGTCACGGAGGCCGGTACGGTAAGATTGTTTCGTGTAGCGATGATTGATATGTCCTCGCCTGTTAGTAAAGTTTTACTTACTGAGTCTCCTCGACTCACTCCCCGTTGTTTCCTCTTTTTCAGGTCCGTAGAAATGGCTTCACCCCCGGCCCTATTTGGCAACGCGGTCGAGATGAGAGCCGAACTCCTGACGGTGATCGATACCCGAGAGAACCGTGCCTACCGCAGGATTACAACCTACATGATGGTTGACGAAGGTCGGGTAGACCTTGTCCCGCACCCGTATGTGGCCTGGTACCGCCTAGCCGACGGGGACTGGGTCGGCCCCCTTCGTGGGTTTAACGGCCCTTTCACGGGTATGGACGGTTCGTCTCCGGGTTCGACCATGGGCGGGGCGTGAGGACGGCCACACGGACTAGGGCGGGGAGGAGCGAGCGAGGACGAGGAGATAGTAGCCGTAGAGAAGCTAAGGACCCAAGCCAAAATTTTGTTGTGCATATGGCTTGCTTGTTTTTCGGAAGTGCCTTTGAAATAGGCATGTGAAAAATATCGTTTAATATGACTGGTTGCCCGAGGTAGGGCTTGTAAATAAGCACGAAACCATCATGTAAATACAACGTGCATCGTTTGCCTTTAGTGCTTGATTTTGTCTCGTTGAATTGTTTCCGCATGCTTTTTATATTTAAAATCAACGGGACGTTCTAATAATGATTTACGCTTCACGGGTTCGTTCCAATCATGGTCGGTCAACAAGTATCGGTCGTGAGCGGTTCGGGACGTGACAGTGCCTACCGCAGGATTACAACCTACGTGATGGTTGACGAAGGTCGGGTAGACCTTGTCCCGCACCCATACGTGGCCTGGTACCGCCTAGCCGACGGGGACTGGGTCGGCCCCCTTCGTGGATTTAACGGTCCTTTCACTGGCATGGGCGGTTCGGCTCAGGGATCGGCCATGGACGGGGCATGAGGACGGTCGTGCGGACGAGGGCGGGGAGGAGCGAGCGAGAACAAGGAAATAGTAGCTGTAGAGAAGCTAAGGACCCAAGCCAAAATTTTGTTGTGTATATGGTTTGTTTGTTTTTCGGAAGTGCCTTTGAAATAAACATATGAAAAATATCGTTATGGCTTGTTTGCCCGAGGTAGGGCATGTAAATAAGCACGAATCCATCATGTAAATACAACGTGCACCGTTTGCCTTTATTGCTTGGTTTTGTCTCGTTGAATTGCTTTCGCATGTTTTTCATATTTAAAATCAACAGGACGTTCTAATAATGATTTATGCTTCACAGGCTCGTTCCGATCATGATCGGTCAACAAGTATCAATTGTGAGTGGTTCGGGACGTGACAGTGTGGCCCGGCATCATGCCCACGCATTCGGCTCTATGCCCGTGCAGCCGGCCCGACGCCCGTAAGTCCCGATAGTGTGCCCGGCCCTACGCCCATGCGGCTAGGCCCAGCGCTCGGTCAGGCTTGACTGAATAGGCCATGTATTAGGACAATCCGGCTGGTTCGGCCTTGCACCGTTCAACCCGGTCTTTGGCTCAGTAGTGTCCAAACATACTCGGACATTTTTTTATATCGAACCTCAATTCCAAATGGGATGGTCGATTGTTTATGGCATTTGAAAACCCCTAATTACTTTTGATCCTTATGAAGTCAAGTTTTAGTGAAAATTGGGTATTCAAAGGAAGATATGCCATTAGAATTAAGCAAGGACCCCAACAATTGAGTGTTCTTGAAATAGGACACATGGTTCATGCCTAAGAGCTTCTTGGAACAAGAAGACAAGTTGACTTAACTTAGTAGTTGTATTATTAACAAATTCTTGGATAAGTTGGCCACTAATGAAACCTAGCCCTCAAGCCACCAATAATAGAGTCATGAATCAATAATGGAGTTGTCTTACAAGAATCAATAATCGTAGGGGTCTAGAGAGTGATTCACGCCAAAAAAGGGAATTATGGGCTAGAAGACAATTTGACAACTTCCTTTATAAGTTGTCAATAATTGAACTTGTCAAGGAAGGTATTAATAATAGAGGCTAGGGCCAATAATTGAGGCGTTTTGAGAAAGACACCAACAATTTTATGTCTTGAAGACCAAGACCAAGGATGCATGCCCAAGCTAAGAGGAAAGAGTGATTCATACATAAGAGGAAGAAGCCAAGGGCAATGAAGTGTTATCATTGTTATCTTAGTCTTGAATGACCTAATAGGGTATCATGACCCTAGATTAGCAACTTGGAAATTAAGTTAGCAACATATGGTCCTCATTTAAATTTGAAGAAGAAGACTAATGATGGCCAAAGACTTTCAAGATCATCCTCATTATTAACTTAGAATTTTGGCTCTTTCTTTATAAAGGGCATTAGTGGACCACCTTATAAGTAGCCTTTGTCCCTACTCAGTCTCCCTCTTTTCCTTACACCATCACCAACTCTCACGCCTCCCTCTCTTTTACCTACTCCACCATTCGGCCTTCTTGCTCACATCTCTCTCTCCTTTTCACGTTTACCCCACTTGGCCGACCACCACCTCTCCCTCACGCCACCTTCTTGGTCCCCACTAGATCTTGCTTTCGTCGAGTAGAGTAAGTAGATTCCCTAATCTTGGGATATGATGTGTTATTGGCTTGTGTCTTCACCCAAGTCTTGATAGGGACTTGCTTGTGTGTTTTTTTGTTTTGCAAGACATAGTCAAGAGTCAAGCACAAATCGGTCGCGAAAGAGGGAACGTATGTCTTGTATGCACATTATGACGTTTGGATCAAGACTTGCTTGGCAAAGGTTCGATATTATGGTATATTGGATCCGAGCTAAGTACGATTTTATTCAACTCTTGGCGTGTTGGATCAAGTCATGGGCCTTGGATCATGACTGACATACTAGATGATATAAGCTTATTGTCTATGAATCACACTTGGGCAATGTTTGTATGATGCTTATGGTCGACGAACCATGGATGCCCTGGCGGAGGTTGTTGGTGTAGAGAGGAGAATGCCTTGGTTTCCTCTTTAGGGATCAAGATGCTCGGAGTGTGGGATGATTAATTGTGAATGCCTCGGCGAAGGGTTGTTATTGTTGGGAGGAGAATGTCTTGGTTTGTTAAGAAATCAAGATCCCTCAGAGAGTGGGATGCCTATGGTCAACGTGCCATGGAAGTCCAATTTGCATACCGAAAGTGACCCGCATAGGCCGGCTTGCCACCGGTTGTACCGTGAGATGGGGGTAGATCAAATGATATATACATGAATGCAATATAATGTGTGTGATATATGTGATACATGATTGCTTGATACACATGATTTTCAAAAGAAATGCTAATCTTACTTGTTGGTTTGAAATGCAATTCATGTAGGTGTCCTAGGAATCAAGAGTATGTTAGATAGATAGATTTATGAACTTGTTTTCATCTCTTGTTGAGCTATTGCTCACTTCCGTTGATTTACTTCTTTTCAAATAGTTAGAATGGATGTCCCGTTATGGATTGCCCATATATTTTGATAGCTCTTGGGAAGATGTAACTTTTCCAACTTCGACTTTGCTGTTTACTCATTATGTGTCTATTGTGTGGGTGGATGTCAGTCGGGCACCATTAATGCCATACTGTTTTGTTGCGTGGTACGTGAAGTTTGGAGGTGAGTTGTTGGGACCCTTTCGTTTCATGGATGACAAAGGGAATGGAGGAAGCAGCACGGAGAGCGACCCAAGTGAAGAGAGTGACCCCGAGCAGATGACTGAGACTTAGCGGGATGGTGGTGGTGGAATGTGAGTGGGGATACCAATTTAAGATGTCATAATGGTCTTTTTTTAGTATGGATTACGACGATGGGCATAATATTTAGTGGCGGTGTATGTATATGCCACATTGTGACGGTGGGGAGTGTAACTTTTTGGATTCCTCAATGTTGTCTTTTGGATGTTAATGCCCATGTATGTGTTGCGATGTCACGTCCCAGGCGTGCCCCACTACTACCCGCTAAGTTTCAATTATCTCCTTGGGGTCACTCTCTTCACTTGAGTCGCTCTCCTCGCTATTTCCTCCATTCCCTCCGTTGTCCATGAAATGAAGGGGTTCCAACAACTCGCCTCCAAACCTCACGTACCATGCAACAAAACGATATGACACCAACGGTGCTTGACCGACGTCCACCCACACAACGGACACATGATGAGTAAACAGTAAAGTTGAAGTTGGAAAAGTTACATCTTCCCAAGAGCTATCGAAATATATAGGCAATCCATAACGGGACAATGGTAGGACATCCATTCTAACTATCCGAAAAGAAGAAAATTAATATGAGTGAGCAATAGCTCAACAAGAGATGAAAACAAGTTCATAAATCTATCTATCTAACATACTCTTGATTCCTAGGACACCTACATGAATTGCATTTCAAACCAACAAGTAAGATTATCATTTCTTTTGAAAATCATGTGTATCAAGCAATCATGTATCACATATGTCACACATATCATATTGCATTCATGTACATATCATTTGATTCACCCCCATTTTACAGTACAATTGGTGGCAAGTCGGCCCATGTGTGTCACTTCCGGTATGCAAATCGGACTTACACGGCACACTGACCATAGGTATCCCACTCTTCGAGGCATCTTGATTTCTTAACAAACCAATGCATTCTTCTCCCGGCAACAACAACCCTCCGTCGAGGCATTCACAATCAATCATCCTATACTTCGAGGCATCTTGATTCCTAAAGAGGAAACCAAGGCATTCTCCTCCCGACACCAACAATGCTCCGCTGGGGCATCCACGGTTCGTCGACCGTAGGCATCATACAAACATTGCCCAAGTATAACCAATACATGACAACATACAAATATGATAACTCATGAGTGCATAACAAGTCACAACCGTAACATCACATTCTCTTATACACAGTAGCTTTCACACCACATTTAGATTCTGCCACCACATATATCACATCATTTCCCCCATCATTTGACCTCAAATCAGAGTCTAACATATCTCATTTGAAAACTCAGAATGTGCACATTAAATCTCCAGAAGACATCAAGTCAAGATTCTAATGTTTTCATGTGAGAAATGGTGCATCTTTGAAATTGGGTAATTCTGGACAGTTTTGCACAGTAGCGGGAATCCTTTCAAAATAAATAGTAAATGTACTCCGAAAATTCTAGATTTTGGATATGTTATAAAAGACACTTGGACAAACATTTTTCATGGGAACTAAAAGCACAAATCTTTTTATAAGTGTCTTGTTTATTAGCTCAAAGACAAACTAAAAGTTGCTCACTAGAACAGAACATTTGTTCCACAGAATCTGCTTCTTAACATATCCAAAAAATCTCCAAAAATTCTAAAATTTTTATATGTTGTATAGGAAGAAGTCCCCAAGAAATTTTGCGAGGAAGTTTGTTCAAAATCATCCTAGAAAAGTTTGTGGAAAATTGAGAAAGTATAGATGTCATAGAAACATCAAATTCTGGGTTGTTTTGTATTGGTTGAAGGTAGGATTTTGTACAACACAAATCAAATCCAAAAATTTTGAAATTAAAATGTGTTAAACATCAAGATGTGTGGAACAACTTTGAAGAGGGAAATTTCTGGAAATTCAATTTACAAAAGCGTCCACAAAAATAATACTAGAGAGGTACAGGGAACCCGAATCTGGGTTTTCCAAAACAAGAGCAAGAAATGAGCCAGAATTGAAAAAATCACCAAATTTGATCCAACAAAACTCATACCTATCAACTTGAATAAACATGCAATACCCATGTCTACCTCTATTCAGCAATCTTTACCCATCTAGGTCACATGCGCCACAAGTTCTTACCATAGAACACACATGCAAGGTGAATAGAGCCTTGTACACTAACATGCACACTCAAATCTTACCTGAACAGCAACATGCTCACTCATTTAACATCACAAAATCAACATGCAAGACCAAACAATTCATCCACAACAATAAACAAGCAAACCAAGGCCAATGAGAGATGAATAGTCTTAGGAACAAGCATCATCTCCTTGCCTTGGGTTATCTAGGACTGGCGACACTTCCCCTAGAGTGCTGGTCACGCCAAAAACGGATGAAACAAGCTGGAATTGGAGGTCTTTTGGGCGGTGAGAGAGAGAGATGAGTGAGCAAGTGAGTGTGCTTGAGAGAAATGAGAGGAAGAAATGAAAGTGTGAGGGGGGTTTTGGGTCGGGCCGAAGGTGAGGAAGAGAGGGGGAGGGAAATAGGGTTAATTTCCCATCACGAGCTCAATTTGAGTGTTAAACACTATTTCCCCCTTTTGCATGAAATTCTGTCGGGTGAGATGGGTGGCATGCAATCATTAAGGGTTTAAATCAATGAAATAATCTAAAAATTAGGCGTATATGTGGCTCGCCATGCAGGGGTATTTTGGGCACAATTTTTGTGTCCCAATTGTCCAATTTAATATCCACTTAGGGCCTTGCTTAGTGTCCATTAATTATGTACCTTAATTGATCCCTAAACTTATGCATATGGCCACATATTAGTCTTTTAAACTGTCCAATGCATCACAACGATTTTCTTGGGTCATAATGTATCAAGTACTTTAATTATCGACGTTCCAGAAGTATTTCGTTAATTGTCTAATAGATCTTTGGTCATTTCCAATAGCAATTCTTATAATGCTATTATGAAATTTGGAACGTCACAACGTCCCGTTGCATCGTCTCTAAGATTGTCGTTTCGCAAGTTAGTGCTCTGTTGCCGGGGTCGGTTGGGCATGAGCAGTCTCCTTTTTGTCGAGGGAAGGAGAACTGGGGATAATACCTTGTTTGCTCATGAGCTGCTTCATTGTTATTATTCTGATCGAGGGCCTGCGAGGTGCACCTTGAAGGTGGATGTTACGAAAGCTTATAAATTTTGATCGAGTGGGATGCAATGCGGGCCGCATTGCATCGCTGCGGTTCTCCTAAGAGGATTAGTGACCTCTTCATGCGTTGTCTTACTGTCGCCAAGTTTTCCGTATCGTGAAATGGCGAACTAGCGGGTTTCGTCAGACAGATCCTTCATTCCTGTATCAATTCCTCCTGGCTGTGGAGGTGTTCTCGGGTATATTGCAGAGAGCAACGGAGGTCCAGCACTTTAGATCATACTGGCAATGCCTGAAACTGCGTTTATCGGCTTTGCATTCGTTTTGTGGCTTGTCATTTCGCAGATACTTCCCCCTCGGGATCGCTTACATCACCTAGGTATTGCCAATTCATTGAGCACTGCCTGTGCTCGTGTCAACAGGGTTCGCTGAGTCATCTTGTCTTCCGGTGTTCGTTCCTTCCAACTTCGGGACAGCATGGCGTGGCATTCTTCAAAACTATCTGTTGAGTCTACACAAGGAGTTTAAGCGCATATTGAGTGCTCGTGTTTATTATGTATGGATGGATCAGAATGCACCAAAAACAGGACCGATATACTCCCTCAGCAGTTACTATTAACTTTGCTAGGTCATGTGCTCATTTATCTTATCGTTTGATGATTGACCTTAAGTTTGCTTTGGCTACTTGTTTAGTTCCTGTATTGTTTCGGCTATAGAACCGTGTCATTTTCTAGGCTATGCCCATGCGACTCTGTATTATACTTACTGATAAAGAAAAAACAAGAACCTACAACAGATAAGTGAGAGTACACAAATTAGACAAATAAGTTGAACTAAACAGGAGGTCTCTGACAGGAAGTTCATGCTTGAATTTCCAGTACTACTTAGAACTAAAATTCTCCATCTCTGTTCATCGGTTCTGCGAGCTAAGTAATACTGATTCCCTGTGCTTTTCATGTCCAGCGAATCATCCACAAAAGAAAGATTGCTTGCAAGATGCGAGTCCGATAGAAGCACCGTATCCACTTATCATTGCCCGCTATATCACATACATGGTACATACACCACAGCCTTCTCTTCAGCATGCGATCATTTTAGTGCTCAAACCAACATGCTCAATCCAAGTGAACGCTTCCACATTAATACCGACATGATAAAAGACTAGAAAATTACATATGGGCTGAGCTTTCTCCCTCTGAATAGGAAAGGGCATTCTAATTTATCCAGAAGTGTTTCCAATTTGGTCCACTAAACGTTCAGTTGACATTTCAAGATTGCCTTCCCTACAAAATTTCAGGGAACTATATGCAAGTGTCATGAGCCAAAAGCTTCTCACCTGAGAACAAGCCCGTGAGGTGCCTAATGAGCTGGAACACAAGGCCAGCCTTTGGCTCGTGACACAAGCATGGTGGTAGGGGTGCTGCTTACCCATAAGAACTTTCTTTTCCTGAAATAAAATTGACGATCGTTCTCAGTCCCAAAAAAAATTTCAAACATACTGCGATCATATAATTCCTTAGCTATCCAGCTATGCAGCTATAGATAAAATGGATGCTTTGCTTGTAGTAAGACAAATGATTCTCACACTTGAATAGTTAAACCTGTTGAATAAATTCATTTTCCCGCCTTATCTAAGGGTAGGGACAGAATGAGACACCTAGGACTTCTCTTATCATACTTTTACTAAATGTTGCATTCAAGTAAGAGTGGCTTTACTAGCCAGTAGGAGAACTGCTAAGGCAGACGCAGACTTCTGTCAGCAATATAGAGACCAGCGACAACTCATAGAGTTAAGATTGCAATTCGCTCCGAAAAAATGAATTGAAGAGAATAATTAAAATCTCCAATAACAAATTTTGGCCAAAGTTTCTGAGTAAAATATAATAAAGGCGCTTCCGCTTATAAAACCACCATGGTAATAAAATCCACTGCCATGTGAAGATCCATATGTTGTTTCCCTCACTTGTGCCAAACACAGACAATTAAAATAGCACAAAAGTTGATATTTCTAATGAATACCGAAGGACACTCTTAGGAAAAGAACTAGTACAACAGGATCAGTTCATAAGTCTAGCTCTTTACCTTTCATTTCCAGCATAATTCGTCAATAATTGCAAGCTGCAATGTGACTATAATCTTCAAGTAGAAAGCTTTCACTCCGGGTCAATGCGTTCTAATGTTACCCGTTGCCATCATCTCAATATCCTTCTCAAACTCTTCCTTTCGAGTCCTCATGCGTTCTCTTCTCTCGCGCCATCCCATCTCCACTAATTCAACAAACTTGTCCTTAATCTCAAGCAAGGGATCCCTATCAATCAACACGCCGTCCTTATACGCTTCCCTCAACATGGCTGTCTCTATGTTTCCCTTCAGGGACATATAAAAGATCCCTGAATGTCTAGTGAAAACAGCCGAGAATGCATTTGAAAATCTATAGTCGTCAGTGAACTTCCCCAGTATTGGCACTGGAATCCTCTTAAGCAACGAGAGCGAGAGCAGCTCATGGAAGACTCCCACTGTCCTCTTCTCCATCTCCGGCGAAGCCTGGTCCAAATGCGACACGTCCTCGTACGGCGATATGTAATCAAGCTCCAGCCAATCCCTCGTCCACTCCCTCATTTCCTTCTTCAAGAAAAAACCGGGCGGGAGCTTGACATTGAAATTAGGCCTGACCCGAATCCCCGTCAACCTCGCCTCCTCCTCCGCCCTCTTTTCAATCACAGATTTCGCCCATTCCGCCTCGTAAGAAACCAACTCCAGAAAGGATTTTCCCTCTCCCGGGGACCCGACAAGCCTGAAATACCGCGAATGCCTGGGCACTAAATTCACCATGAAGTCGTTCGGGAACCCGAATTCCCTCTTCACGTGAACCAGCTTATCCGCGCTGATCACCTTGTCCTTCGACATCATCAGCAACTTACACAGCTTCGACACCATTAACAGCTCATTCGCGCCGTGTATCCTCTCCTCCTCCTCGAGAAACCCCCTGAGCCTATCGCTGGCCCGCAAGAAGGGGACAAGATCCGATTTTGGCCTAACCCTATCATAGTAAGTGTCGAACAGGCCCGGGTTTCGATCGAGGAAGGTCCTTACCGTGAACTTGAGGCGCATGCGGTCGCGCCTCTTCTCGAGGTAGCGGAGCGGGATGGCTTGGCCGGGCTCGTTGAGGACCTCCTTGACGACGCGAGCGCAGAGGTTGTAGCGCTTGTCGTTCTCGATGGCCTCGTCGAGCTTCGGGTCCTTGCGCCACTCCACCTTGAGGCTGGAGATGGGTCGGATCTGGAAGCGGAGCGGAGGGCTTGCGGCGGCGGAGGACGCGGAGGTGGAGGTGGTGGTGGTGGTGGGTCTCAGCTTCTGCAGGGCGTGGGCGAAGGAGGAGGAGCGAGTTCGAAAGGGCATGTCTGAGGCGGACGCGCTCTCGCTTGGAAGGCGGCGAGGTGGCCGGAGGAGGAGGAGGCGGCGTCGTAGGGAAGGGAGGTGGCGCCACCGCCGTCGTCGGCGGAGGAGGTGGAGCCGTCGTTGGTGGACTTGCGGCTTTCAACAGAAGGCATTTACATGTATTACTGACTCCAACTGGCAGTACGGATATTCAGTCAAACCACTTTTGGACCCCCAGCAACAAATCTCTTTTTTGTCAACTATAATTATTTAAATATTTGCATTATGTCAATATTAATTGATATTTTATGATCAAAAAAATAATGTATATATAAATTGATTTAAGTATTTCAATGGAATTAAGATTTCAGATCAACATCTTATCCACATAAATTAGTACAATCTATTTAATTCGTCGTTTGTTGATATATTGGTAATTCATTATGCTTAGCAATTTTAACTTCACATGTTATTCTAAAGTTACTAGAATTTGATTTTTACGATAAATGCCAATCTGTTTGTGTTATGTGTTTCGAAATCCTCGTCAGGAGAACGATTGCCTTCAATAGAATTCCTAAAAGGCCATATATCTAGTTAAAAGCACAGAATCAACAAAATTACTTTATTAACGTATGTGTGCACAACTTGAGTGATTGGCGAACTTCTCATCGCACAACTAAAGCAAATCGTTTGAAAACAATTTGTAAAAAGATCTTATCAAACAACTTAATAAGAAAATATTGTAATTCGTCGATATATCAGTTGCCCTCACAACATGTACGATCGATATTTTAAAAATTAAACATTCTCTCATTCGATACATTCATAAAATAACATTTACCTACTCTAAGTTCCAACTTTTTTCGCTTAACATCTTATTTTAGTTGAAACATATACTAATCATATGTTGCCATTTTAAAGCATGCACCTTTTCTTTTTTTTTTTATTCGTTTTAATTCTTGCAGCTTGTCTGAGATTTGCATAGGCCAAACTTTACTTTTGGATGCCAATAAGAGTCGCTAATGGCACAATTGGGTTTATCTCATGCAAAACCCTTCCTCTACTTTATTTATAATCAATAATAATATTTTCATTTACAAATATATAAAATTGAACTAAAACTATACTTCTTATTTTTTTATCCAAATTAATTTTTGATGAAGAGAGTGAGAGCGAGCTAAAGGAGCTCATCCAATCCACAACCATGTCTCTTTGGAAATGCTGTATTTCGAACTGGCCAAAATGCAAAGCCTCTTCGAAGGATAACACAACCTACTCCGACAAGGTCGAGGAAGAACAGCTCTTGCGCAACCAGGATTTCGATACTTTGTCGCGGTTCCGATTGGCGGCATTTGTGAGCTACCTCTCTGCTTCGGAAAAGCTCAAAGTAGAACTCAAGCATAACAGTAACAAGGTCATGAACTTCACTTAAAACCTGATGTCTCGTAATCCATGGTCCTGCCGGGAAAGGTCCTGCCGGGGACGGCTAAGCAAGAAACGCCTGAGATCCTGCCCAGATGTTTGCTGGAACCCATAAATCAGTTCACCGTAATTAATGGCAATAAAAGGGGAAACTGAAGGCAGTTCCAGCCGGAAACGAGGACGAGAAGGGACAAATGGGAGGGCGACATGCTTGTCGGTGTTCAGTAGGACCATGCGAGGGAGGCGCTAAGCAAACCTTGCTATTACGGTCTTGTTATTGCTCTTTTATGATCCGTGGAAATGTTAAAAATTACAAACGACAAGCACGGACGCCGAATCCGGGGAGCCATTTTTACACGTTGTAAATGATATAGTATGCTTCCATTCGCAAGTATCACACCTGTTTCCTCTGCTTACCAGCATCAACCAAAGGAAAACTCGAACTTCCCACATCCACCATGACCGGCACGTGCTCCGGACTGGAACTTCTCTTCCTCCGGGAGAAGACTGACAAATAATCATTCTATACAAAGAATTTACGATTCGCATCTTATACCTGCACAAAGGAGTTAAGCATAACTTTAGACTTCAAATTAACTCGATGAAAGATACTAGCTGATGGTTAGCTATTTTTCAGTAACCAATGTCGCTCGAACCGAGCAATTATCGATGTACAACACTAAATGAAGTATATTTCACTTTCATCACCTTTCTTAGCTGAAGCCTAACATTGAATTTTTCAGTCCAGATGATTAATGGATGCCTTAAATGAACCCATCGTTCATTATGACTTGCTGATCGCCTCCACAGTATGATATATTATTGTTTTGAATTCCGTGCAAACTAAATCACCATTAACTCTCACTTGAAAATAGATATGAAAATAAGATCAATTAAATTTACTGATGCTTACCCATATCCGAGGGAACTTTAGGAAAACAAATGACATAGAGTATAAAACACTTGAGATGACTGCTGCAGAGATCATATTGTTGAAAAGACGCTTGTTATCTTTACTAGGCACAAACGCATTTTTCAGTGCATTTGTGAGGTTGAAGAGTCGGTGTGACACCTGCAAGCAAGAAACAGAATGTGATGTGTGAATTTGAGAGGATCTGTGTAGTGCAAACTTAAATTCTCCACTTACCACAATGTATATGGAGGTAGTGAGCATGAAGTTCAACATTGGATAGTCAGGAATGAGTGACAGCAACAATTTTGGTTGACCATCCGGAATGCCTGACCTGCAAGGTCAATAATTGAAAGAATTAAAGATTGGGCTTATATCAACAGGCTTCCCTTCAGGCATACCAATAAAGCTGAAAGCTCAAACCAAGCTCATGATTGAATTAAAAGAGATAACACTACTTCTAAGTGATGCTGTATAATTCCTGATCACTACCAATTTCATGAATCAAGAACTTAAAGGCAGCTCCTTGGAAAGAAATGGTCATTGCAAGAGAGGCGACAAGATCAAATGTATCATGTACAACGGTTTACTGTAGGGAGTCATGGTCCACATGCTCCTTGCAAATGGTCACTTAACCAACCCAATTTTGGGTAATCTAAGTCATAGCAACAGGCATGTGAAAACATCTGATAAGCTTTATGTACCTTAACCAAATATGGATTTGCGAGATGTAGGTCTCCAGGGTTATCTTCCCAAGCCATCTAATAAAAGAAAACGACCTTGTTAACATCCATTGATCATCCACCGAATTTTGAGATAACTCAAGACTTCCTTAGTCAACATGGAACATAGAACTTTCGATATGAATACAAATAAAATTAACTTACGCGAAAAGGGTCAATGTGCAACTCCGAAGATGCTGAGTAACATTTCGCAGGGATATATAGACACTGACACAAAGCAATGATCCATTAATAACAAGCAACCTCATCAAGCTCATGTCACAAAGTAAGGGGAGAATCATACGTAATTGGGATCCATGAGGTATAAGGATGGTACTTATTGTAGGTTTTCTTGTCCAGCTTGTATACATACTCAAACCACAGATATCCCACCTGCAAAATTTAAAAGACCAAAATGTTTTCAGGGATAATGCCTCTTAATCCATTGTCTAATGTAGGATGGTCCAATACTACTGTCATCGTTTGTCCTCCCTATGAATTACCGTTAATGACGTCGATATGACAGCTCCTTTTATTAGGAGTCTGCGTTTCCATTCTGCTTCTTCCAACTTCTCCATCCACCTTTCAACCTACAATATAAGAAGCACACAATTTCAGCATCTATTAGGAGAGGATCATACAAATGCTTCTGTTGACTTTTACCAGCTAAATTTAAGTTAAGCAGATAAAGGAATATGAAAATCTAACACGGGACGTACAGTTGGATGATAATAAGCGTAGATCATCCCCACTATCCATATGTAGCGGTCAAGGCCAGAACGGAAGTGCCACTCATGCAATAAAGGAAATTTTGGTTTTGAAGGATCTGGATCAGAATAACCTGAAAGACAACAATGTTTTCTTAGCGTGATTTAGGGATTTCATCAATGTCTATACGGATGTCATTAGAAAATTACTAACCTAGAAGAAATGTGAAAGGGCTCCAAACCAGTTCAAATACCCCAGGAACTTCCCACACTAGAATAACCACCAAAAAGCAAGCAATGATTTTCAAAGCAATTGCCATCCCAACTTCATTGTATTTGTTTAGAATACCGAGCGCTCCATAGACCATAAGGGTGAAAAGAGTGTGCATTGGGCAGATGTAATAAAGCGTGTAATTATTGTTGAGGACAACGCAGCAAAATAACACCAAGAAATTAAGTCGCCACATCATCTGTTCAACAAGAGGTTATTCAGTAAGGGAGCAAGGCAAGTACTAGGGAAACAATCTTCATCTAAGCAGTTCACATACCTGGGCAAACCTTGCAAGGCTAAAATCTTTGCGCACATAATAATATGAAAAGTTCCCAAATCCAGTCATCCAGACATATGCGGCAATGAATATGCGGATTGCATTATAGATTTCTGAGGCAGCAAAGTAATGGTACATCAAAAATAATACCTGCACAATGGAAGAAAAAACTAAGCAACCGACCAAACAGACAGTTGGGACTTCGGGACTCCATATACGAAGATAACTCTATGCAGCCAGAGTCAATTGAACCAGAATACCACATGGTGTCATATAAAAATTTAAAGCTGATTGCGACAGTTAGAATTTTCCCACATACGTCTGTGTGCCCTAAAGTCAACATTCTCAGAGTAGCCATTAATTGTCAAATCAGCAGGGAAAAATAAAGCTGCAGAGCTTTATCCAGTAGAAGAGCTCTACCGAGAAAAAAACTTCCAGAATTTTGACAATTTGGTCACAAGAAACACTAACCTGCATCCAACCTTTCCACTCCTCAGTCTGATGTCTATTCAGATAAAGAATAGATTTTCCAGAAATAGGTGACTTATCATTATGCACCTTGAAAGAAGTCATTGCTGAAACGATGATGAGAAGGAAGTATAGAAATAAGAAAAGGTCCCGATTGTAACTCTGCATAGACAGGTAAAGGTACAAAGAGCATTATCAGAAAAAAAGTCTATTACAAAGATTGAAAGACATTCTTTTAGCAATCTATACATATATAGCGTGCACTTATAACATCATTAATAAGAGGAATCTACTAAAGGAAGTTATAAAAGGCTACTTTGAAGAAAAATCTTGCATAATTTCCATCACAAGTTCTTGGATTCCATGTAAGTTGAAAAAAGAATGCAAAGCACATCTACAAAACTGGTGAACCAATACAAAATTGGATGAATGCTCCTTCTGTAATGGTAATTTATCCCTTGGGGATGAAGATATCCATGCTAATTAGCTGAGAAAATCCAAATTGATCATTAAAGAACTCAATGCACTTCTCAGATACAATTATAAGCTCCATCTGACAGGGAATTGCTTTGCTACACTATAAACACTACAAGAACAAAGCCATGGAGCCAGCAATTTTTAAAAAGAAAAGGTGCATTCCAGTCTCTTTACACTCAACCAAGTTATTATCCCATTATATGAAGGTCGTTGCATTCATTCTCTGCATCATTTCTCCTTAGCAATACAATGTCTTTGAGTTTCGATCCAAAATACTGAATTTACCCGACCTAAGCCTATACACATTCTCATGAAATCTGTCTATCCAAGCAAGTATTTACAATGAAGTTCATTATGCAGTATGAATCTTAAGCAATGATAAAAAAAAAGGAATCATTGCAAATTTGACCTTCTTTGATGAGCCAAAAAAATCAGTACGATCGCACAAGAAAAAGTACGCAAGAAGGATGCCAAATTCCGCTCTGCACATAAAAACAGAAGTTTTGAAGAGACGGAGAGCAATTAACTGAAAAATAATTAAAAAGAGAAAAGCAGGTCTTGCAAATCTTTAGAAAGAACAAATGCATTAAATTTCTTACATAGCCCTAAGAGTCAATCGATTTTCAACCAAGAAAGACTCGTCCATCACCAAAAATCTGTTGCAAACATGGAAAGTAATGTGTTGAGTCACATGTGATGAATGGCTGGAATTGGGCATAAAAGAGAAATCATCACTCCCAGTTTTCACTCACCTGAAAATAGGGGATGTGGCAGATGAATTTCTAGATCTGGGTGAAGCTGACTGGAGACCTCCACCCTCCAACAACACTGCTCTGTCGTCTTCCTTAACCACATCATTCCCCATTTCAACCAAATTGACATCAGAGCGTCTACTGTCAGAAGAACAAATTAGCACGAGACAAAAGAAGCAAAAACATGTAAATAGAACGAGTTAACATGGATTTAGCTTTTTGTTGACCAATAGCACCAACATGGTGTATCCTAAAGTGGTTTGCGGCAGTAACCAGTTTGTGAGAGGAGAACTGCAGTTCCTATTCACTAACTCATATAGAAAGTTGTGCCACATGGCTGTGCGCTTCAGTCGAATTTCCACACTTTATGAGCAAAACGTACCAAAGTTTGACCAACACAAATGCTAACTAAGTAGATATTACTATTAACCGTGCACGCCTCCTGTCATTATAAAAGAAAGCATGCTAAATTAATAGGAGCCATGCAACATAAAAAACTCTAAGGATAAATTGTGTCAAGGACTACATGTCGTCCAGATAGCAAACAAATCAATTCGGTCAATTTTCCTAGATGAAACCAAACGAGTTATTTGAAACCTTTTGCCAAATCAAGTTGTAACATGAGTGTTCTACATCATCAGTAGGGGAATAATCCAACTCACACTTTGGAAGAGACCGAATTTCTCTTGTACTCTAAAAATTCTGAGTAAATCCACGCCGCAATTGTCGGAATGATTCCGATTAGAAAGGAAACCTGATAAATAATTGAATGAGCCAGTAAGATCCACATCACATCAGATACACTTTTAAAATGCCATACCAGAACCAAATTAAAACTGAAGCTAAATTCAACATTCATGCTTTGTATTTCAAACTTATGGTAATACTCTATTGAGCTATTAACAATATACACATCATTCTCCAGAAAGAATGATACAAATTCAGCGGTGATCTTGGAAAATCTGGTAACCGGCATCTTAGTTGGATCTAAACTGGAAGAAGAGAGATGATTTTGAGAGTTTATGCATATACGCGGCCTCCAAGTAAGAAAAAGTTTGAATGTTAACACAGTGTAATAGAGAACAGATCGCAGGATGGCCCAGTAATTTGATAAATGTGCAAGTTGGGGGCAATATGTTTCGTTTATTATTTGTTATATAGCATAACACATTACAAAGAAGGGCCTCTCGGAAGGCGTCACCAGAGCTCTTCATTGGTGCAGTATTCAAGTATGTAAAAGGCAATGTGCTTTCAGCTATGTTTTTATCTTAGAAGCAATTTACACATGTGAAGACCTTTGCGATGGTGTCACTAGAAAGCTCTACATTGTTCCAGTACTAGAGTATGTTAATGGCAATGTGCTTTTGGATGTGGCTTTATATCCTGGCCATGCCATGGCTTGCTCAGAGCACGAAATTGCAAATTTTTACTTTCATCATATTGCAGAAGGAAGAAAGAGCACTGTCAACAAAAACATGCCATTATTCTCAATCTTGCATCGCTACAATTTTCATGTTTTCTATATTTATTCCACTCACAGCCTATCCCACAAGAAACCATAAACCTATCCACCAGCCCCTGCCCCATGTACTCTCATTTTGCTTTTACTTGACATCTGTTTATCACTAGAATCTACTTTAAAATTTTGTGCAAACATTATCAACCACAAGAAAATTTATGACCACATATTGGGGCATATCCTTGTAGGGTTGAAACCTTTCCACACAAATGAAAGTATAACCAATGGACGGGAACGATGATTACACCGGATCAAGGTTTTCTAACCTGCGCCAGATGTTGAATTTTCCTGAGAAAACATCATATTGTGATGTTAATTCACTCTAGATCTTATCATCTCTTGACGAGAAGATTCGTGAGTTTCCAATGGGCTCAAATCTGGACAAATATATGGAGGTCGATGTGGGACTGAGCAAAGCTGTTGAGCCATATTGATATATCTTATCTTCTAAGATTATCTCTGAAGATTGCAATCTCACAGAAGCTTCTGTTCTAATTCTGATGTGCACTTGCTGGCTTTGGCTAAACCCTCATAGGAGCAGGTTTTGCTATGCTGTTATGCCTACTTCTCTCATTGAAAAGGGTATTAGAAAACGGAACTTATCTCCAATTAGCCAAAAGCAAAAAGAAAGGAAAGCTGTTGTCTCTCTGCAAGCAGAATTAAAGGAGTTTGCTGGTAAAGCTAGTGCCTTTGCTCTTGATATTTCACAAATTGCATTTGCTGGAATGTTAAAACATTTTGTTCTCATCAGGCTTGTCTTGAATGCCTTGCTCTACTTTTGTTTGGAGAGCAAATGAATGACGCAGTCCATGGAAAGAGTTTTGATTCAGCTGAGGACATTATAGAGACAATTGTGAAGATGGTGAGCTCTGGAGTAAGAACCAGAGCCAATTTTCTTGAATTTTGATTGTAAAGTTCTTACCTTTTGCTGATTTTTTGGTGACCCAGTTTGAGTTAGTAATGCAAACCGCAGTAGGGATTGACTCCCCTATATCTTGATGAGTAAATAGAGTGCGATGATCTACTTATAGAAAAAAAGACACACTTTCAACAAAACAATCCACCGCCACACCACGCCGACACAAATTTGCATCGACACAATGCCCGCATCTCCGGAATCGAACTCAAATTCCCTACTTCACACCAGCATATGCTCATCATCCAGCAAAATTTTACCGACGCGATGCGAGATCTACCGCTGTATCGTCTCAAAACCGTCAAACGAACGAAAAACGCTAGTCCTCACAGCGACGCACCTGGCCAGGAGTCACGGGACCGGAGATCACCATAGCTACAGGATCCGAACACCGAGCCGGCCGATTCGTACGCGATGGGGCCGGTCAAGCAACGAGCATTTCACTGGGCGAGGGCGGGGCGAGCTCGCTGGAGGAGGGCGAAGGCGAAGAAGCCGGATCCGCCGGCCGGCGAGCTCAGCTTCCGGCGGCGCGGCGGGGGCGGGGAGGGAGGGGGAAGGAGGAACCCGACCGGCACCAGGCGGCTGGCGAGGGGAGATAGCGGCGGGAGGAGCGCGCGGCGGTTGGGAGCTACGAAGCGGATGGCAGGCGCACTGATGAAAGTTTCAAGTCGGAGTGAGTGACAGTGAAGCGCGGAGAAGGCAGATGAGCGAGCCGCGAAGAGAGCGCCGCGCCGAGCCGAGCCGCGCCGCGTCTTATCCGCAACCGACGAATTTAGGGGAAAATTGCAACTTGCTCCCTGACGCGGGCTCGTTTTCGCAGAATTGACCCCGAACTTGAGTTTTTGTCTCAAATGGCCCCCCCCCCTTACAGTTGAGAAAACGCGGCTTCTCATGAAGTCACGGTAATCATCCTTAAAAGTGGAATAAATTGTCTAGGAGAAACGTCGGAGTTAACGTGATGTCCACTTCTTGCTTCGGTGTGAATCTTTTGGCTTTGCCGGATTCATTCCCGCCTCTATGCTCATTGCTTGCTTCTCTTTTGATCCCTGTTGTTTTTATGAGGAAAAATATTCGACCTTTTGCTTCTTCTCGAGAAAAGTTATCAAAAGAGTCTTAAAATTATTATATTTGAACTAATTCGGTCTTCAATCTTTCAATTTGATCAATTTAGTCATAAATCTTTTGATAATTTGTCAATTGAGCCATTCCAGCTGATTTTGATTAGAAATCGCTGATGTGGACGCCGATCATCTTACGTGGTATGGCCGATGACGCTATTGTTGACATTTTTAATAATATTTTAATAAATTTTTCTGAAGTTTTTGATTTTTTATATTCTTTGCTTTTTTTTTCCCTTTTTGGCCAACCAGGGTCTTCGATGACCCTCATTGGTCGAAGGCCTCGCTCATGGCCAGTGAGGCCGCGAAGGCCCTTGCCAGATATGGGGGAGAGGCCTTCATCGGCCGTGAAGGCCCTAGGTGAGGCCATCATGGCCTCGCTGGCCGCAAGCGAGGGCGCAAAGTCTCTTGGCCAAGCCATCAAGGCCTCGCCAATCGCGGGGTAGGGCACGGCGACCCTTGCCAAATCTTTGCCTAGGGCCATTGCAGCCTCGCTTGTGCCTTCACAACCAGCAAGGGTAGCCCCAATGGAAAAAAAAAAAGCAAAGAGAAAAAAGAAAAGAAAAATAAAAAAATAAAAATTACAATAAAAAATCAATATTTTTAAAAATATTACAACAAATGTCAACGTCAGTATTGGCCGTGTCATGTAGTGTGATTAGCATCTACGTTAGTGATTTCAGGTTAAATTGATCGAAATGATTCAATTAGCTAAATTGAAAAGTTTATAACTGAATTAGTACAAATACAATATGTTTAAGACTTTTTTGGTAATCTCCCCATTCTTCTTTGGATGTGATTTTCGACAAGGGCAAATGCGGCTAGTTCGCTTGCTTCCTCATCGATGCTTGTACGATGGCATCGTCATTGCGTGGCGATCCCTACTCCTCAGTTGCTTCTTTCTTCCTTTCTCCATCTAGACAGTTTGCTGGCTTCTCAAATATCGTGCCGAAATTTAATTGACGATGCGAATTTAAGAGTTCTAACTAGGAAAGTCAAGTGCAGTACGTGTTAGTAAATATACGGAAATATAGTAAATTTATTTGATTTGTGCATGAGTCCGACTAGTGATATTTACAATGGCTTTGCCGTAACTGCTTTTCAATGGTTCTCAGCAGTTGCATTATTAATGGACAGTTTTCTGCGGTTGTCTCCATGTTCTCTTGTTCCTTGGCATTCTCTACCCGCGATCCTTAGATTCTTTCTCCAACGGTCATCTTCCTGAAAACGAGCATCATTGCCTCCATGATTTTGTTCTGGTAATGACTGGCGATTGTCCATTAGCAATTGTTTCATGATTGTACTTGTAATATTTGCTCTTTTTTTGACCAGGTCAAAAGACTTAGGCTGAAGGAGAAAAACAAAAAAAAAAGAAAAGAAAAGTCAAAAAGTGAAGATAAAAGGAAAGAAGCAGAAGCTGGTCGGGGAAGACAGAAGAAAAACAGAGGAGAAGAAAAGGAAAAGGGAGAGGAGAAAGGGAAGAAGAGAAAGGGAGGGTTTGGGCGCGCGGGTCCTCGCCGAGTCGTTCCGACTACGTAACGCAACGACTAGTAAGTACTCGCAACCCTCGTTAGTCCTATCGGAATAATTTTTCGATTAGGGCTCGGAAATAAGAGTTATTTGGATTTGAGCTGCGTAGTCCAATTTTTTATATTGTCAAGTCTTAAATATCCATGAAAATGAAAGATTATGGTGTTGTGGGGCTGTGCGTTTTGACGGATATCGATTTGGAGTTACGGTTTGTCCGGAATCAAATTTTCAAGTTGAGTGCATAATCTGGAATTTCGTGAACAGTACTTTCCAGGGCTTTTATTGTCGTTTTTGGGTTGTTGTTTGGGTTGGCTATGTTGGGACATCCATAGTATGCTAGATGAGCTTCGTTTTGACTATAAGAGCGCGCAAAACGGAGTCCGGTGGAGAAAGTTATGGCGTGTGGAAATTTGGCGCGTGAGTTGTTTGTTGTGGTCGGCATTAGATTTTTCCATTGAGCAAGCCGTCGTAGGCACGTGGGTGTCAGATTATTGGCTAGTTAGCCTTAGCTTATTCGAGTCGCGCGTCAGGGGGAAATATTACTCGGTTTTGATTCGTTTTTCCGTATGTTTGATAGGATTTTGGAATCGTCGGCTCAAGTAACACATATGGGTTAGTTGTGGATCACCAGGTGAGGGACATTATATCTTCTATGAATTTACAAATTCATATTTTGATAATGAGATATAATTTTTAATACAGTCGAGCATGTTTTCTGCATAAATTGGATCGATCATTTACTACCTCTTGTCGATTGTGAAATGAGTTGAAAAGTCTTATGACGTTATTGAAATGAAGCTTTTGTGAATGTTTATATTAAATGTTTTGTGAAGAGGATTAGCCGAGGGCTATTCTTGTTGCGAAATGTTTTGTGAAATGGATTTACTGGTGTTGATTATGGATTTTTGGATTGAGTTATTAGTTGTTGCTGCTCGTATTACTATGTTGAGAACCCGTTGAGGGGGGAGTATGCATACTGTCAGGATATCCTTCTGGGCCGAACCGCCGGCTTATAATAGGTGGTAGACCTTGCCAAGAGGGGTAAACTTGGTCGCCTTTGTCACGGCGTTAAAACTTGACCATAGTTGATGACGAGCATGAGATTGGTTGATGGATAAACCATCGACGTGTTATGTAATGAGATTATTCAATGGATAGACCATTGATAATTGAGAGTTTTTATTGCGTAATCTGATACGGATGGCTTTTATTGAAAAGTTATTATACATTTGAGATATTTTTGGCTATATTGTACATTGAGTTTGAGTTATGGGTTGTGATATTTTTTATACTATTGCATAGTGATTGTTCGATCCACTTAGAAGAAATATGTTACTCACTGAGCCGTGGTAGCTCACCCCTTATCCTATATACCTTTCAGGTTCTTCTGCTGGCCGCAAGTAGGACGTGAGCAGGCGCTAGTCGGAGGATTTCTTTTTGATTGTGGGATTTTGGGTACGTTGTACATAGTGTCATGGAGCTATTGGAATAGTTTTTTTGTTGGGTTTGTATATATCCTTTTGATGGTTTTAGAAAGCTATGATGTTTTCGGGTCTTGTTTAAGTTTAGGCTGCGTCCTTTGGGTGAAAGGACAGCCGTGTTACTGTTAAGGCTGATGTCTTGTATTCCGTTATATAGAAAAGCTAAATATTTTAGGCTATGTGGGCAATTTTGTAATTTGTGCCATGTAGGGTTTCGCTATATATGTTTAGGGCGAAACAGGTCTCTAAAAAGAGAGAGAGAGGGAGGGAGTGAAAAAAGAGCGGCTGTACACTTTTCTACGTTATTAGTGAAACAGATCTCATCTCCCCGTGGACGTAGGTAGGCGGAACATTTCCCCTGCTGAACCACGTAAATTCTTGTGTTGTGCAAATTTCCATTACTTTCTTGCATCGTTGATAGGATCGAATTTATATATTCGACAATTGGTATCAGAGCGGGGTTCTTCGAGCTATCAAGATGGCAGGAAAGAGTTCGAGTGTCAAGTACGACATCGAGAGGTTTAATGGAAAGAACAACTTCACTCTCTGGCGACGAAGAATGATGGATCTTCTGATTCAGCAGGGCCTGTCGAAAGTGTTGCTGGGGAAAGGGAAGAAACTAGAAACGAGTGATGAAGATTGGGCGGAGATGGAGGAAAGGGCGGTAAGCGCCATTTGGTTGAACCTATCCGATGAGGTTCTGCAGTATGTGGTGGATCTCAAGTCGGCGCCGCAGGTGTGGGCGAAACTTGAGAGCATTTATATGACCAAGTCCATGACGAACAAACTTTTTTTGAAAAAACAGTTATACTCTCTACAGATGGAGGAAGGCTCAGATCTGTTAGAACACATCAATACGTTCAATCAGATTCTGAGTAAACTTGCAAGTCTGGAGGTTTCAATGGAAGATGAAGACAAAGCCTTATTACTGTTATCGTCGCTGCCAGCATCTTATGATCATCTGGTGACGACACTCTTGTATGGTAAAGAGACGCTTGAGACAGATGAGGTTACTGCTGTCCTACTATCTAATGATACGAGAAAGAGGGTTAACAGTGTTACGGCACAGGGTGAGGGTCTCTTCGAAAAAGTCAAGGAGCAGGAACGAGGGAGAACAATCCAGCGGGGATCCGGGAATAAGGGTCGATCGAAATCAAGAGGGGGTAAAACAAAACTCTCTTGTTATTATTGCAAGAAAGAAGGCCATCTGAAAAGAGACTGTTATAAAAGAAAGGAAGACTTGAAGAAGTGCGACAAAACTTCTAATCAAGCAAGTGTGGCTGATAGTTCAGACTGTGATGATGGAGATCTTCTCTCTATATCATCAGGTAAGAATCAGTTCGCTGATTCATGGATTTTAGACTCTGGATGCTCTTATCACATGTGCCCGAATAGAGATTGGTTTGATTCATACTAGTCATACAGTGGCGGATCTGTTCTAATGGGGAATGATGCGGTTTGCAAAACCATTGGAATATGGACTATTAAAATCAGGATGTTTGATGGTATAGTCAGAACTTTAGTGGATGTAAGGCACGTTCCAGATCTAAAGAAAAATTTGATATCTTGGGGTGCGCTTGATGTGAATGGCTGCAAGTATGCAGTAGCAGGTGGAGTTCTCAAAGTCACCAAGGGAGCTATGGTTGTCATGAAAGGAGAGTTGACTGGAAGTTTGTACAGGCTCATAGGGAGTACAGTAACAGGTGGAGCATCTGTGACTACAGCTGCAGAGTCCAATACAGATGACACTCATCTGTGGCATATGCGGTTGGGGCATATGGGTGAAAAGGGTATGATGGAGCTTCATAAAAGGAAGCTGTTAAAAGGTGTCAAAAGCTGCAAATTGAACTTCTGCAAATACTGCGTTTTCGGGAAACAAAGCAGGGTTAGTTTCAGAACTGCGAAACATACGAGCAAGGATGTACTTGATTATGTACACAGTGATGTATGGGGTCCTGCATCGATCAAATCAAAAGGTGGAGCCGAATATTTTGTGGCCTTCATTGATGATTACTCAAGGAAAGTCTGGATCTACTTCATGAAGCAGAAAAACGAAGTTTTCTCCAAATTCAAAGAGTGGAAGGCTGAAGTAGAAAGGCAGACAGGAAAGAAGCTAAAGTGCTTGAGAACAGACAATGGAGGGGAATACAGGTACACACCATTCCTGGAACTATGTAAAGCTGAAGGGATCACACGTCACTTCACAACATCAGATACACCACAACAAAACGGTGTAGCTGAGAGGATGAACAGGACACTTTTGGAAAGGGCACGAAGTATGAGGCTGAATGCAGGGCTGAGTAAAAGTTTCTGGGCAGAAGCAGTTAATATGGCATGCTATCTCATTAACAGGTCTCCATCTACAGCCATTGAATGTAGAGTTCCTGAGGAGATATGGACAGGTAATCCGATTGACTATTCTGGTTTGAGAGTATTTGGTTGTCTAGCTTATGTTCATGTACAAAGTGGACATCGTTCCAAGTTAGACTCAAAGTCTAAACAATGCATCTTTCTTGGCTATGAGAAAGGTGTGAAAGGATTCAAGTTATAGGATCCAAATGCACGGAAGACCGTGATTAGCAGGGACGTTGTTTTTAATGAATCTGACATGGTGAAGGAAAATAACAATTCACATGCAGATGGCAGAAGTGAAGAAGGATCTATTGTGCATGTGGAGTCAGGTAAACCAGAAATAGCGGGAGGAAGGGAATCATCCAGTAACTCACCAGAATCACAGGAGACAGTAGAAGATACCTACACCATTGCAGAAGGTAGAGGAAAACGTACTCACAAAGCACCTGTGAGATACGGGTTTGAGGATATGGTTGCTTATGCCCTCACAGTAGGTACAGGCGATCCATCTTCCTATCAGGATGCGATATCTAATGCTGATAGTGATAAATTGATGTTAGCTATGATGGAAGAAATGGAATCTTTACAGAAAAACAGGACTTGGAAGATTGTGGAAAAACCTAAAGGGCGAAAGATCATTGGGTGTAAATAGATCTTTCGCAAGAAAGAGGCAGTGTCTGAGAATGAGCAGGTAAGGTACAAGGCTAGACTTGTAGCTAAAGGGTATGCACAGAAGGAAGGGGTGGATTATAATGAAATATTCTCTCCAGTAGTAAAGCACACTTCCATTCGGGTTCTACTTGCTTTTGTAGCCATGTCTGATTTTGAGTTGGAGCAACTTGATGTGAAGACGGCGTTTCTTCATGGAGACTTAGAGGAACAGATTTTCATGGAGCAACCTGACGGGTTCAAAGTGCCAGGAAAGGAAGATCACGTTTGTCTGCTTAAGAAATCACTTTATGGCCTTAAGCAATCTCCAAGACAGTGGTACAAGCGTTTTGACTCTTTTATGGTGCAAATTGGCTATTCGAGAAGTGAGTATGATTGCTGTGTTTATTTTAAAGTGTCATATGATAATTCGATTATTCTTTTGATGCTTTATGTTGATGACATGCTCATTGCTGCTAAGGATATGCGTGATATTATCTCTTTAAAGTCCTTGTTGAATAATGAGTTTGAGATGAAGGATCTTGGTGCTGCTAAGAGGATCCTTGGTATGGAAATCCATAGAGATAGAAGTGCAGGTAAACTCTGGGTATCTCAAAAGAGGTATGTTGAAAAGGTGCTTGAGCGTTTCAACATGAATAAGGCTAAACCAGTGAGGACACCGTTAGCTAGCCACTTCAAGTTATCTGAACAGCAATGCCCCACAAAACATGAGGAGATTGAGGAGATGTCTCGAGTTCCCTATGCTAGAGCAGTTGGGAGTCTCATGTATGCTATGGTATGTAGCAGGCCAGATTTATCTCATGCAGTCAGTGTTGTTAGCAGATACATGAGTAATCCAGGGAAGGAGCATTGGAATGCAGTCAAGTAGATCTTTAGATATCTCAGTGGGACTGCAGACTTGGGTATTATGTTCAGTCGCGACGGAGGTTCGAAGGAGCTAGCGGGATATGTTGATTCAGACTTTGCTGGTGACCTAGATAGAAGGAGGTCTACTACAGGATATGTCTTCACATTAGCTGGTGGACCTATCTCATGGAGGGCGATGCTCCAGTCCACAATTGCATTGTCTACTACAGAGGCAGAGTACATGGCAGTTATAGAAGCTACTAAGGAAGGGCTTTGGTTGACTGGGTTGGTTCGTGAGTTGGGTTTAGAGCAAGGAGGTGCAGTGTTACATTGTGACAGTCAGAGTGCCATACATCTCGCCAAGAATCAAGTGTTTCATACAAGAACAAAGCATATAGATGTGAAGTTTCACAAAATCAGGGAGCTTGTGTCAGATGGCAGCATTCACTTGAGGAAGATTCACACAAATAGCAATCTTGCAGATTGTTTTACCAAGACAGTCACTATTGAGAAGTTTGGGTCATGTTTGGGCTCAATTAATATAACTCGCTGTTGAAGGTGAGGGACGCGCTCAATGAGTGCGGGAGTGTACCTCTTATGGAGGTACGGGGATGAAGACATCTATATTTCATATTTTTTTTTCACAGGTGGCTTTACAGAATCCAAGCCAAGGTGGAGATTGTTAAGGTTGATGTCTTGTATTCCGTTATATATAAAAGCTAAATATTTTAGGCTATGTGGGCAATTTTGTAATTTGTGCCATGTAGGGTTTCGCTATATATGTTTAGGGCGAAACAGGTCTCTAAAAAGAGAGAGAGAGGGAGGGAGTGAAAAAAGAGCGGCTGTACACTTTTCTACGTTATTAGTGAAACAGATCTCATCTCCCCGTGGACGTAGGTAGGCGGAACATCTCCCCTGCTGAACCACGTAAATTCTTGTGTTGTGCAAATTTCCATTACTTTCTTGCATCGTTGATAGGATCGAATTTATATATTCGACAGTTACGATCCCGTTTTGGTTGTGTTCGGGGTGTGACAGTACTGCTCCGTGGTTTTGTCTTTCATTTCACGTGGTCTAAGCTATTTCCCCAAAAAATGTGCATCCATTTCTTCCCAATCTCATCTACCTTGCAATCGTGTCTCCGTGTTCCTCTATCGATGGGTCCATTACTTTCCGATCGCTTATCTTTAAGCTAGTAGCCATGTGACTATGCCTTTAGCGCCTCTAAAGATCTTCATACAGCATCTCGCCATTTGCTCGTTGCCAATATCCACACCGCCATGTATCAATAACTAAGTAGATATCATCGAAGAGCATCATCGTCGGTTGGTCAGACGTCGTCCTCTACGATTATCGACAAAACGCTATGCACATGGTAATGTTCACGCATATCCCATATAACCATTCATGCTCACGTGCCTAAAACGCGTTTATCGATGACCTGATCATATTTAGGTGTAAACGCGCCCGGTTAGTAGCACGAAGGGAGTCGCCAGCGATAGGCTGATGGCCACCCCCTCCCCACCACTTGGGACACTCTCTCTCTCTTCGTGCAAAAAGGAGTAATTAGCGAGAGAGAGAAAGAGAGGTCAAAAGGAGCCTTTATTATTGTGTCTTTTTCGTCGTCTCTAGTTAACGTGACTAATGACCTAAATAATTATGATTGCAACAATCTTTCCTCACGATATGTTCCTCCACTCCATTCACTCTTTGATTAGGAGATCTATGTTCGATTCATATGTATTTCAGCGAGAATATGACACGTGGAATTTTTGTCCATTTTTTTCAATCAACTACTTAACTTTTTTTTTATTTAATTAAGTATCTCGACTTTTAAGGTTTAACTCAATATAGCGTCCTTATTGAATGCATGGATGAAAATTGCTAAAATGGAACTAACGCACCATTAAATCGGTAGCTAAACATCCATGTGGACATCCGAAGTATTTTTCTAGGATGATGCCACGTCAGCAACGTACGGACAAATATTAATTGGATGATTAGTATCAATTCTCTTGACTAAAATCGTGCAATTTGTTCTTTCAACGAAAGAAAATCCCAACCACTGCCGCGACAAGCCACCACAGCCACCACGGCCACCCTTGAACACCGCCATTGCGCTAGACGTCGCCCCTTGAACACCCACCATGACCGCTCCAACCTCTTCGAGCTCACTGATTTCTCCATGGCCACCGTGACGTCGACGTCGACGGCCATGGGAGGGCCGTCGCCACCGTTTGGAGCCGCCGGATTCGATCGAGCAGGACGCCGTGTGCCACTGCCATGATCTTGGCTCGTCTCGAAGTGAATTGGAGTTCAGCCGCCGTGGGCTGGACCGCTGCCGCCCTCCGCCCCTATTCAGGCTCCGTTTTCATTGCTCTTTCTCACTCTCGTAACGGTAGGGAGGCAGGAAGGATCGACGACCCTCGAATTCTTGATCCCGCGGTAGAAAAAGTCAAACTGACAAGACATCGCGCTATCATGAGTGGCGACTGTTCCACTCCCTCTCCCAACATTTTCTCCACTCTGCACGAAGCCCGAGGCTGTCTTGGTCCTCGTCTTGCTGTTATTTTATCCAACAAAGGTAGCCTTCCCACGCCCGTTTGCCAGAGTCTCTCTCTGCATCGAACCTTTTCTCCACTGATCACTTTCTTGGAGCTTGCCGACGACAGACCCACTATCGAGGAGGACCTTGGACAGACGGTGCGGGTGGAGGAGTGAAGCAATGTCTCTGAGACCGTCCAGCGCGGCGCGCAAGAACGGGTACAAGAAACCAGTGAGCGGAGACGAGGCGAGGAGGAAGAGGGAGGAGAAGCTGGTGCAGATCAGGAAGAGCAAGAGGCTTGACAGTCTCAAGAAGCGTCGTAATGGGTCGCTCCTCAATGACAATGCGCACCTCCATCATCTTCAACCCATGGTCTTCCTTTTTCCTTTTCTTCTCATCTTCCATTTTTCTTTTTTTCTTTTTTTCTTTTGTATGTTAATTCGTTCTACCGTTGTTTAGTGTGCTCTGTCAGTCTTTGCATCTTGCCCAGCGTTTGATTGTGTTCAATTGTTGTTGACTTCGCTCAGTTGCTCTTTATTTTCTGGAGTGCGTTTGGGTCACTGTGTAACTTAGTTTTCTGGGTGAGTCATAGTTCTTTTTGATGGTAAAGACTTGTTATTTATTGAAACTAAAATGCTGGGGGCGAAACAAGAAAAAGAAAGGAGAGAAATGGAGTTGATTGAGCGAGGCAATAAAGCAATCTGGAGCACTTGCTTTAGGCAGGAACAGAAAAGGTGGGCCTGCGAAATGCGACTTTCATCCCCTGAAATAGTTTTGGGTTGGTCCTCAGATGGTTTGGCTCCATCAAGAGAGTCTTGGCTTTTCACAATCCATTAATAAACTTTGAGACTGGCTGACCAATTATGTGCGTGCTGGTGCCGTTTTCTGCGACATATGGTCAAGATAAAAGGAACTGAATTGAGAACGGAGTTTTCATGTTAATTAAAAGAGTCGGGCAAAGAAGAAAAAGTTTGAGAAGAAAGTTGGGTTTTTTACCTGATTTCATTATCACATATGATACAATAGATTCAGTGGGATTCTTGATCACTGACATCCTCAAACACGAGCAACGACAACAGCCTCACCAATTCCAACCCCATCGATCAAAACCTGTTGAAAGTGGCGGGGCAACTGCTAAATTACCTCAGTTAACATCAAAAAATCAAAATGTAGTTCTATTTCAATGACTAACATGGAATGAGGCTTTCGCATTCATCAGCCATTACTGCAGAATGTAGTACTATCCATTGAAAACAAGTCATCTGTGGATATGCTAATGTCGGGTCAATAGTTTCTGACCAGTGTTCATGACAGTTGGAACATCTTCCACTGATGGTTCAAGCAGTGTTATCGAGTGATTCTACCCAGCAGTTAGAAGCAACCACACAGTTCAGGAAGTTATTATCGACTGGTAATTTCGAAGCCCTCTGTCCCTCCGCCTTTAATTGTTTTACCTTAGCTTGATCGTCGCCATAATGTTTGCATGGTCAATGTCGAAATCATATATTTGCGAAGATCAGTGCCTTCCAATCGACGAGGTTGTCGGAGCAGGAGTCGTCCCTCGATTCGTGCAGTTCCTCGATGAGTATCGTTTTCCTCGATTACAAGTATGGTCCTTTTAGATTCTATCATTGTTCTTTCACTGAGATCTTAGTTCTTGCAGGCAAAAGGAAATCATTTACCTCATTTTCCATGATGTCATAATCTTTCTTCATCTTCAGATTGAGGCTGCGTGGGCATTGGCCAATATAGCTTCTGGGAGACTAGATCACATAGAACTCATCATCCAACTCGGTTCTATCCCTAAATTTGTGCGACTTCTTAGCTCTTCCGTTGCTGAAGTTCGAGAACAGGTTGGGTTTTTTGTTTTTCCTCGTGACAATTCTTTGAGTTGATTTCTTAAAAAAAATTGGTGAATATGATGGATGAGATGATTTAACCTAGATTCCCATGAATCAAGCAGGCTGTCTGGGCACTGGGAAACATTGCCGGTGACTCGCCAAATTGCAGGGACCATGTGTTAAGTGGAGGCGCTCTAGTCCCAGTATTGGCTCAATTAGATGGACATCCAAAGTTGGCCCTGATAAAATGCACTACTTGGACTTTATCCAACTTATGCCGTGGAAAACCTCCACCTCCATTTGAACAGGAAAGGAATCGTTGTTAATTTCTGTAGTCGTCAAAATGTGGTCCAAATCATCAATGGCAAGTCACATTTTTCGTAGAAATGAATTGTGGACCATAAGATTTGCTGATGAGATCTAGAATAGCTGAAAAAGGCAGTGTAGCTCCTCAAAACTACACATTTTGGGATTTACAAAAATAAATTAAATATAGCATGTTTAATGAAACTTTATGAGAATCAATTGTAGTTTAAAGGTAAAACAGGAAGTTGTCAAATGCAATTCTTTCATTACCCATTACATGCACTCACACAAACACAAGGCAGATTCAAGTAATGTCTCCCTTGACTGAGAAGAGTAATGATGTTGACCCTGTGATGACTTTCAATTGTTCAAGAAATGATTGGAGAAGTTATATTACCCTCTTCATTATTTGTTCTAATAGACTATAAGAGAATCGAGGGAAGGAAAAGAAATGTTGCTTCTTAGTTCATGGCAAGGGAGGGGTTATCAAAATGTGACTTTTATACCTAATGTATTAGTAAGTCTATTATGAGGTTTTAGTCCTGATCGAGCGGTTTAGCCGATTTAGTAGTCGAATTTCAAGTTAGAATCACATGTGATTTAAATCTTAGTACATCTTTAAGTTGTTAGAATGAGACAAACCACAAAGGTTTGGTAGAAATCAACAAACTGAGGCTCTTCAGTGAATTTCACCATATCATTGAGTCCCTGTGCTTCGATTGTTAACTGAACGTGAGTTGTGAAAGAATCATGACTGATACAAAGGATTCTGCTCCAACACACCTTCGAGTTTGATCATCTTATACTATTGAGTTGAATGTGAACTCGAGTCATATAATTTAATGGTTAAAATTTCCGATCCTGTCTTTCAGAATTCTAAAATAGTTTATTAGTTTATTTGGAGGATTATGATTTGTCTTTGCTGCATTTAGGTTAAGCCGGCCTTGCCAGCCCTCAGGCACCTCATTAATTCAGAAGATGTAGAAGTATTGATTGACGCATGCTGGGCTCTATCTTTTATTTCTGATGGCTCAAATCAGAATATCCAGTTTGTGATTGAAGCAGGAGTTTGTCCACGGCTTCTAGAACTTCTCGTGTAAGATGATATATATGGGCCGTCTAGCATGGCAAAAGAATGTCGGGTTTGCTGCGTATATATTTTTAGTCTGGGCATGCAAATACAGAAGGCCAATTTGTAAACAGAGCATAGTAAACTGGTCAAACACTTAAGCTTCATGAATACTGATAGGGTCTTGGTATATACAAAGCGACACTAGGGTGGATATCTCACTTAAGGATCCCATTTTTTTTTTTTGTGTCAACTCACTTTCTTTTCTCATATGTGGTTCATTTGCAGGCACCCATCACCTAAGGTCCTGGTACCGACTCTTCAGGCTTTGGGGAACATTGTGTCGGGCAACGATGCTCAGACTCAGGTCTTTCCATCTCCCTTATATGGCTGAAAATACTAAACATAGTTCAGTCTTTTGAAAGCATTAGGTCTTTAGAATCTGAGCAGCACAACGCGCATCTCCGATTATCTCTGAACTTGAAGTAACTGCATTCATGCGACTGATGTTTTTGACTTGTTTCATTGGTCTTGGGATTCGTAGATACTATCCAAGATTAAACCAAGCTTCCTTTATCCTTACCTAAAGACTTGATTTTCGGTTGCAGTTTGTTATTGACAATCAAGGACTACATCCTTTATATCAAATTCTGACAAAGAATTGGGAGAGGAGTGTCAAGAAAGAAGCTTGTTGGGTAATTTCAAATATTACAGCGGGTAACAGAAGTCAAATTCAGGCAAAACCTCTATCCGATGATAGCATAGTATATTGTATTGACCATTGAATATGAAATAAGTGTCTATTAAAACCTTTTTTTAGTTGCTTTTGATTGTTTGTGCTGTTGTAAATTACTGCCCCGTCAATATCCTGAATTCCTGGGTGAATCTTCCTATAAATGATGGTACCTTGTCACTTATCCCTGGACAGAGCAGTCTCTCCTTCAACGAAGTAATTGTTTTCACTTTTGATTTTCTTGTCAAGGAACCTCCAACGTATTTCAAAAGTACATTTCAAGATTGAATACCAGAATTATGTCCACTCTTTCCCCTTTTGTTTTTAAAAGGAGCTTTTGCTTATCTGACAGATCTATAACATTGCCAGACAAGTCAGGATCTTAATGCCTAATGATAACTTGATCAACCTGTATGGATTTTGCTATCAGACATAGCATTTTAATTATGATGTTGACACTCTTAAGAAATGTTTCCATAGGTCATTGTGCTTGCACAAACTTGTAAAAACGGTTTTATTGTCCTTTTCAGGCTGTAATGGAAGCAAACATCATCCCTCCTGTTGTGAGCCTTCTTCAACATGCCGAATTTGAAATTAAGAAAGAGGCTGCATGGGCAATTTCAAATGCCATTTCTGGCGGGTCCCATGAACAAATTCAGTATGTCTCTATCTACATTTACTCTGCTCCAACACATGTGGAACCTCGTGCTGGTTATCACCCAAAGATGGAAATCATGCCCATACTGTTCCCGTTGCGATTCATTTTTTATAGTTCAAGAGAATTAAATGTCTGTAGCTCATGTCTATGTCTAAACTAACTGGTTAGTTACTTTGAGATTGTCATTCTTGTCGCCTTCTGCTAGTCATATGGTTTGTCTAGGGTTGTTTCATCCCTTTACCTATGAGGATTGATGAAGCAGGGAATGCAATTCCATTTCATGTTGGCTGCACTTGCAGAGTAAGGAAAAAAAGGAAAGTCTCACTAGAAAAATTATAATCGGCAGTTCATTTTTCAGTTGTTAAATGTATTATGTAGTAATGTGTTGTTGGCGATCATAATGGATCCATCCATTAAGCAAGCGGATTGTGGTGGCGTTCAATGTCCAAACACTTCAAAGCCCTCTCTCACGCACATGCTGTTACTAAACCAAATCCAGAAGTGTGGAAATGATTTGAAATGAAGTGACAGTGACAGTGATGGCGGGGGAGGGTTGGATGATATCAAATGGAATTATCCGACTGCATCTGATTAGCTTAGAGATTTATATTAGTTGATGGAAGCGTGAGTTCTTAATTGAACACTTCAACATGATTTACAGAATTTTGACCTTTGTTGTTTTTGCAGATACTTGGTGAGCCAGGGTTGTATCAAGCCGCTCTGCGATCTCCTTATTTGCTCCGACCCTCAGATCATAATGGTGTGCCTAGATGGTGTGGAAAGCATTCTAGAGAGCGGTGAAACAAACAAAGAACGGGGTATTTTCCAGGTCAATTTATATTTGCACATGATTGATGAATGTGAGGGGTTGGACAAAATTGAGGACCTCCAGAGTCACAAGAACAACGAGGTCTATGAACAAGCCGTGAAGATTTTGGAAAAGTATTGCAACAAGGAGGAAAATGAAGAAGAAGAAGAATCGCATAGCGTTTATTTTGGAGCTGACACGGGATTTAATATTGGAAGACTCAGTCTCTCCTGATCGGCACTTTGCTTTGTGAGAAGCTTTTTGTTGTTTGGCTATGAAAAGGTGCACGCAGTTGCAAGGTGATGCTGTGCTGAGCGGTTGTTCACTGCTTGTTGCTATTGCAGAGGATAACTGTGGCAGCACATTAGTATTATATGCTGGTATATGTCTCACTTGTGTTTTACCCGTTTTTTACCTTAGTAGTTTTGGTGCAACATCACTTCTAGGAGGAATCCCAGAGGAAACATATTAGTCTATATGACACTATCCATGGTAACAAGCAAACGTTGCAATGCTTTACTGGCTAGCCATATGGTCAACCGAGAGAAATTAATCCTCCTCGAGCAGTGTCAGATGACTAGAGCATTGAGATCTGTGAGAACCAGATGACATGATGCATGGCTTCTTGCTTGGTAAGTAACCGGCATTGATTAGAATATTTCTTTAGCTAAAACACTTACCAGATGTTTTCTGAGGAGGACTAGTTTCTCTTGGCCAATCTTATGGATGGCATCGATTAGCTAGCAAAACATGTGATGTTACTTACGGACAGTGTTATACATGAATTTACATTTGTTTGTAACGGGAAAAATACCATGTTAAGTTCTTTTTGTCAAGAGTAAACTGTTTCAGTTCCTCTGTACTAATGTTGCTATGGAAGCCCTCTGTTATGTTTGTAAATGAAGGTAAACGTATAAATATGGGTAATTTAGTTGGAGGCACTGAAGGAATCGCGGGCAATGCAATTTGTGGTCACTAGATTCGATAATAAGGACTTATACTTGAAAGATTAATGTGGGCGGGGACTCCTTTATTCAAACTATAGAATGATGAAAACGAAAGACACATAAACCATCGTGAAGGTCGGAACTCAGAAACTCAACTTTGGTAAATAAGTGTAAGTTAGGGTTGGAGGGTCATCACCTACATTGCATCTGTAAGGAGATTAGCGACTTGGTTAGGGACATACCGGTGACGTAGCAACCGAGTCCACCAACCGAGTCCACCGCTAGACTACCGTCCTAGAAGCCTACTCTAAGTTGATCCTTGCTTGGTCAATCATTGTTTGCGGGTCGAATTCATCTGTCGATCATTAGTTAGATAAATAGAATCTCGACTGGTTTAACGTTCAGAAAAGCTCTTTGCAGCTTCACCTTAGTTTGAAGAAAGGAAGCTCTTCGTATGCATTTGTCATCATCTTGAACATATAACCGCAAAGGGATGGCGCGTCCGCTTGGAACACACGCTCAATTGAAAAAGAAAAGGAGAACAAGTCTAGCTTCGCCAAAAATCACATTCATCTTAATGAACCGAGAAAATGGCCAAAAAGACGGGGGAAGTGGGAAGATAAGGCGTCGAGATAGAGACATGCCGAACGCTCAAAAGACCCACATAAAAGGACGATTTAGGACCCTAACCAGAGAAACTCTTACATTATAGAAGAGAAAACCCTACAAAACATGACTGTGTCCAATGAAATGTTCCCGAATCTCCTAGACTTACACAAGGAGTCACATGTCTAAATCAGCTTGTTGCAGCACAGTTTTGTCGAAACCCCATGTGACTATGCATTCGACCATACAAAGAGTTATGATCTTCATCCTAAATGCACCTTGAGGATACAAGCGACCCAAAAGAAAAAAAGCTTACTCCAATTGAAAACCTGCTATCTTTTTTTTTCCCTGCTGCAAAGAGGGGGCTTTGAGAGAGAAAATAGAGAGTCAAATAAGTCAAAGTCATTGCTCAGACCAGGAAGGGCCACGCCCTCGGCCTATCGCTTGGAGGGTCTCTCATCATCCTCTCCCCCATCGTCGCCGTCGTCGTCGCCGTCGTCAGAGTTGTCCCTATCTGATCGCTTCCTCTTCGGAGGAGCCTCGACCTTCCCGCCAGCATTGTCCCCGTTCCCATCTTCCTCGTCCTCTTCATCGACATCTTCTTCCTCGCCATTCTCCTCGGGCTCGAAGTCGCTTGCGTCCTCCTCATCCTCAGGACGACCCACAGGCCTGACTAGGTACTCAGTTCCCAATTCCTCCTACAGAATTCATTTGCATTGGTAAGCAAGGCTTAAGTGAAATGAGTCAGTATAAACTCGAGATGCATCGGTCTTATTTATTTATTCATTTTCTTTTTCCCACTTTGAATCCTAGATTTAGAGATCTATCAAGCTTGAAAGCACGAAAATTCGAACGTTCTAGCGATTGTCACTTCTCTGAGAAGCAAACAAGAAACACCCATTTCAATCTTTGACTGCCCTTCCACTTAAATGCCATTTTTGAGTTGAAGCATTCGAGAATCTGTTTTCAAAAGGTCAGATACCTGGAAAAGATCCAAGTAATCGGTAGACGAAACAAACCGAATTCATCCGGTAAAAAAATATCGCAAATTTCCAGCACAGATCCCTCGATATCTTTAAGCACGCAAGAAATTTGCGAAATCGAAGCAGTCAAAGGTTCCAAAAATTGGGAAGATGTAAAGATCAGATACCAGGGTGGCAGGAACTTAGGGGTTTCACCAGTGAACAAAGCTCAGAACAGACGGTGAAAGATTAAACTACAATCCACGCAAAAGGAATTCACAGAACAGTGGAAATTGAAAATCCAGGATCTCAATACTCGACACAACAATCCCGAAAATACCATTCCCACAATTTCATTTACTAGCATGTTCAAATTCCTCGCCTCGAAGATAAACCCTAGATACGTGAATCAGTGGACGAGATGATGCTTCGCTCACGCAGATCTCTCTCTATCTCACTCTCTCTCTCTCTCGTCCTGTTTCCGTGATCAAAATGACTACAGTGACGATGTACATGATGCAACCTACTCGATCTAGAACAGCAGAGCAGTAAGAAAGACAGAGAGAGAATTCTGACACGAGAAAGATGAAATTTTTCTGAACTCGAACTGATACGACTTCTGGTAAAGCAACGATTTTTTCCAAAGCCATATGGGGAAGACGCACAAGCAATTCTCAAGCATAGCTACGAATCGAACCGACAAGTTAGCTGAGCTGAAAGCGGAACCACCAAAGATTCAGGTCATTGGATTACCTCATCTTCAGCCTCCTCATCGTCATCGTCGTCGTCGTCGTCGTCATCGCCGCCGTCGTCGCCCTCGGCGTCGTCGTCATCGTCGTCATCGTCGTCATCGTCGTCGCTGTCGCCGCCCACCGCCACGGGCCCACCGGAAGCGGGCAAGACCTCCTGCACGTCGTCGTCGTCGTCCTCCTCCTCGTCGCCGTCGCCATCCTCGTCGTCGTCGTCGTCGTCCTCGCCGCCGTCGCCCTCCTCCCCGCCGTCCTCCTCCTCCCCCGCGTCGCCGCCCTCCACGCCGTCGTTCTCCTCCTCGTCTCCGCTGGAGACCTCAATCTCCTCCTCCTCCTCCTTCTCGACGAACGCTATCTCTGCTTCCTCCGCAAGCTTCATCTCCGGGAAAGAGAGAAAGGACAAAAAGTTGCCTGGGGGAACTTTCTCGGGAAAATTTTGCGAACGGAATTTCCAGGGAAAAAAATCAAAATTCGCGAAAATTAAGAAAAAACAGGAGAGAGAGAGAGAGAGAAGAGAGAGAGAGGAAGAGAGACAGAGAGAGAGAGAGAGCGAAGGAGCCTCTGTGCGTTTGTTCTAGCAGCGGCCCTGAGGCAGGATCTCGGCCGTCGAAAGGAACCCGGACGCGGATCGATGACGTGGCGATCGATCGGAGGGTCGACGTTCGAGGGCCTGTATCTAGGGTTGATGCTGGCTTTGCGGCGCCCTCATGTCATGGCCCTGGGCAGGCATGTGCCTGTCACGTGGAGAGATATTTTCCGGTTTGGGCTTCTGTTGAACGGCCCGTGGGCCATGGGCTAGTTTCTATTCTGGGCCTGTGGTGCCATTTATGGTTGGTAATCAGCTTAATCAATATGAATTTTTTTTTTCGAGCTTAATTCCAATAGACCACAATTATCGAAACGATAATTACTTTTTCAAATTAGAAATCGACGAAGGAACGAAATTTGGCGTTTGCATCAAAATCAAACTCATGGCGCATTTTTGATTATCCACTTTATCACGTGTAAATGATTGTTGACTTGGGCGTCACTTGATTCACAAGGTTAGTGGGGGTTTCCAGATGGATAGTAAAATCGTCAATGCATTTGATTTTGTGTGTAGCCTCCTCGTGTTACCCTCTCTTTCTCTCAATGATCAACTCGAGTCACTTGTCGAAGGTCGAAACGTTCTCTCTCTATTGACACGAGAGTCCAAACCACCAAACTAGACGCATTGAGCTTGGTCACGGAGCAAAGTAATGTGATCCGAGGATTCAAGTTGATTGGAATCGAGGCCTTTTATCAATGTGCCTAACCAATCTTCTTTTCAAATCACTCACAGTAGCAATCATATTGAGGCAAAGCTCTTACAGGAGCATCTTCATCTTCGAGGGGCAATCAGTTTTCCAAACCACACATTGTCGCTGATGAAGTGCGAGTAAAAATGATTGGATCAGGGCGCACGTGACGGAGCCGACTAATCACATTGCCCTGCCCCGAGCATACTTTTCCATCTTACAAGGTGCTTAGAATTTAAGAACTGCGCACTTTTGATCAGCTTACTCCACCCATGAGTCATGTAACTATTACGCAGAACCATTCCTTCAAGATGGGCCTAGTACTTTGTGTTTTTTTTTTTCCGTTTTATCCGTCGCTAAACCTCGAATTGATGAGTAAGAAATACATGCATCATCAAAATGCGGAAAATTATTTAAAGACTTTTTCTTGGTCAAGATTATGTATGACTTGACATGCGGAAAATACACGTAGAAGTGGCTACATACATCCGAAGCCAAAGTCGTGTGATCCTATGATGACAGCTCTGGTCGGTAACGTATAAGCATCATTTGGACAGCCACAGCTGGATCACGTCATTTTGACCGTGATCACTCCGCTAATAGCGTCCTAATACTAAAGAATAAGACTAAAACGGACCTATTCTTGTATGTGCGTATTCCATTTCTTTTTTAATATTAGGACTTTATGTTGCCATAAAAAAATCATCACGTTATTAACATAAAAATTGAAAAGGCGTACATATAACAAGAGAAGCGAGTCGCGTAATTTAGCACACGGGATTTAGAACTCGTAATTTTTCAAGATCCAAATCCAAAAATAAAATAAAATTGAGTAATGTCAGATATTTCAAGATAAGCATACAAAGTTAACATGGCAAGTAAGATGTTCGAATATCAATTTCAGAAATTAATTTAATATGCTGACAAGTATTCTTAAAAATCTTTTTTTTTATTTTTCCGGAGTCCGTTATAAAATCCGGGTCTGCGAACCCGACGAACTCGGGCTCAAAACAGAGTGGGGAGACAGAGATGCAACCGAGACTGTCCTCGTCGACGACGGCTTTCCGGTGGCCGGAGCTTCAAATCTCGCTCCCGCCGTCGATCCTGCAGTGGCCGGGGCGGGGGCTGTCGCGACTGGCGGCGGGGTGGAGCTTCAGGTGGCTCCATCTGGTGGTGGAGGACGTGATGTGGGCGCTCATCACGGTGCTGGAGTCGCTGGCCCTGGTCGCCATGCTCTGTTTCTTCGTCTCCTTCTGTGGCTGCACCATCTGAGGACGAACATGACCAACTTGCGTGCGTTGCGAACTGCTCAACATAACCCAAAATTCATTCATGATTCTTGTTAATGATTACATGTGAGTCAAACGATTGCTGTTATACTTATACTCCGTGGATTGCTGGTTGAATGTACTCTGTTCTTTTTGCCTTTCCGGTTGGGGGTTGATTGCTGAATCTCAACATCATTGACCCGTTTTCTGAGGGCATGTTCCTGCGCATTACTCGATCGTCTGCAACTAGAAATCGGGTTTCGTACGGTGGATTCGGAAGTTACGCCATCTCGTAAATCGTATGTAAACAAGAACACAAACTGCAAAATCCAGAAATGGAGGGTCGTCGTCGGTGGGAATTGGGTTTGGGATGGAAGTGGTCTGTCTCTGCTGAACAAATTCATGTTATTGGGGTGTCCGTCTATACTCACTATTGAGGATGAGGGAGGACTTTGCCGGGACTAGGACCGTAAGGTAGACTTGATCGCTGACTCAAGATGGAAAGAGCTTCTTGTCGTCGAGATCAAACACATGTAAAGTAGTGTTTGCATACGTACCAATTCTGTCTTAAATTTTTCAATTAGACCAATTTAGTCATAAATCTTTTGACATTTTGCCGATATACTTCATCCGGCCAATTTTGGCCAAAAGTTAATGATGTGAATGTCGGCCGTCCTACATAGTACGACCGATGCTGACATGAACCTTTTTAATTTTTAATATTTTTTTTTCGATTTTTTTTCTTTTCTTTCTTCTTCTTCTTTTTTTTTTTTGTTGTTGGCGAGCCCTGCCGGTCACTGGGCGAGAGCGAGGGCTCGCAACCCTTGCCAGCCGCATGTGAGGGCAACGAGTGGCGATAGCTAGTAAGCCCTCGTCCAACTTTGAGTGAGAGTCGCGACCCTCGCCAGCATTCGATGGAGGTTGACTTCGGGGTTCATAACATGAATGGAAGACCGTTTGGAAAGGAACAAATGGCTCGAACAACATGGTGTTTACACAGGCCCTCGCTTTTGCCGCCCCACCATCATCGGAAAGGGTCAACGATGGCGGGGTGAGGGTCGGCCGGGGTTGCCAGGCCTGGCCAGTGGCCGGCGACCTTGGCCGACCACGGGCGAGGGTAGCCATTAGTGGGGTTGTCGTCCCACGTCGCTACATCAATAGCTGATATGACGAGCTGATGTGGCGAGTAATTATTTCGTCATATTCAATTATAACTTGACTCATGGACATTGACTTGGACTCAAATTAAAACTAAAAAAATCTCATATTCCTCTCTCTTCCTCCTCCATCCATAGCCATTGCTGTGGCCGGGCCATCCATGGACTTGAAAATCCAGTTCGACAGCTTCACCCTCCGAGCTGCTGCAACCTCCATCCTCAAGCCCATCACCCTGTCGTGGCCGCCGCGCTCTTTCTGCCCTCGTTGCTGCACCTCCATGTAACATCACTTTCTTTTTCGAAGCCCGCTATTGTCTGTGTCAACCAATGCTGTTGTCAAGCTTGTCATCTGTCTGTGGCAAAGCTCGATGCGGCATAAAGCTTTATGTTGGCCAGCCGACGTCGCTAGTCCAGATCTGGCCTGACGAAATGCCGCCGTGCCTCCAGATCTGAAAGCCATGCCTTCCAATCTGGTCATGACCGGCTTGTCCATGGCCATGATGCGCGAGGTCAAGATCCCAGTAGAGCCGACTGTGCTTGGGAATAGAGGTCATGTTCGGGAAGACGGAGTTGATCGTAAAGATGATAGAGAGGGTGGCTGCTTGACTTGGACGCTCGGCAGTGGTAAGCCTGGACGTGGCGCGGGCTTCTCCGTCGGTGGCGACGGTGAGGATGCGTAGAGATCGGGCTCAAAGTGGCTGTAGACGGAGGAGCAAGAAAGATGAATGGAGGAGAAAGAGAGGGAAAAATCAAAATTTTATTATGTTTTCAATGTCCGCGTGTCAATTTGTAAGTGGATCTCAGAAAACAAATGGTAACCGTCGGCGGCTGACGTGGCGATATTGAATGATTGAATATTTCTCGATGATCGACATTGACCCGGCACATCGCTCGCCCAGCTGGCTAAAGCTCGTTGATGATGTGTCGACAATCTACGCTTCAATTACAATACAACCCATCTCAGCCCTTTTAGCTCATTTGGGCCAACTTCCCAAGGACTCAAGCTCATTTACAAATCCTGGGGAAACACTGTTGAAAACAAGCATGTTGATACCCTTTTTCTCCATAAGCCCACCAAATTATCCAAAAGAAAATAATCGATCTTGAGTAGCAATGGTATCAAAGGCTCATTGCTGACTAAACCAAAAAGATTCACAGGATACAGGGGCCATTAGGGTGAGCAAAATGGGTTGATTAGATCGGAAATCGCTCGAATCTAACTAAATCGATCGGTTCCGAGAGGTTTTCAAGGGCACTGATCTAGTTCCCAGTTCCAAAAAATTAGAATCGGTGATTTTCGGTTCGGTTCTTGGTTCCATGTGTGGAACCGCTCACTCGGACCGAATCGACTATTTTTTTTATATAATCTTGACAATCTGTACAAACATAAAAATAAAAAGTAAAAACCCCTCAAACCTCAAGTACTCTCTCGCACGCAGCCTAAGTTACTCCCTTTTTCAAATTTAAACAAAACCTAATTTGTGTTGCTCTCTCTCTCTCTCTCTCTCTCTCTCTCTCTCTCTCTCTCTCTCTCTCGCTTGCCTCACCTCCCCTAGCTCAACTGTCACGACTCACCTCCGTCTTGTGGTCTCATTCTTTCGCTCGATTCTCACATTAGTCGCCTCCGTCTTGTGGTCTCACTCTCTCGCTCGATTCTCACGTGAGCCGCCTCCCTCTCGTGTTCTCACTCTCTCCCTCGACTCTCACCTCCCTCTCTTGCTCTATTTTTGGCCGCTCGGCTCTCACTCTCTGTCTTGCATCTCATCAAGTTAAATGCTCTATTTTTTTTGCTGTTCTTTGTACACCATTTCAAATTTTTTTTAATCTTGTCTTCGAATTTTTTTATTGATCTCCGTCTCACATCTCATTAACTCTCAGGTTGCGCATGGCAACCATTCTGTGCCCGGAAACAGATTCTGCTTAGAAATGATTCTTTTTTATTGTGTGCCCAGAAACAATTTCTAAGTATTTGAAGGCGTTTGGTAACTGCTCAAAATTTCTATTCTTAGAAGAGAAAAAGAACAGAAATGCGTTTGGTAATGATACGAAATTTCATTTTATTAATAATATTTTAAAATTTTTAATATTTCTTTTTTTTCTTTTTTCTTTTTAATTTCTTTCCCTTCCCTTCCTTGGCTAGGGCTAGCGAGGTCGGCCTCACCTTGGTTGGGTGAGGGTCGCGACGCCCTCGCCAGCCCTGGCCTGCGGCTGGTGGTGGTCGACGAGTGGCGGGCAACAGGCCGAAAAACAACAACAAACCAATAAAAAGAAGAAAATGAAGAAGAATCAGAAATGAAAAAATTGTTCTAGAATTAAGAAGCTACTTTTTTTTCTTCTTGATTCTGTTCCAAAACTGATTCTGGGAATAATGTTTTGTAAAATTGTGCCTGAGCACAAAAAATTTAACAAACGAATTTCTGCTCCTAAATTGATTCTGGAAATAAAAGAACATAAATTTCTACTATTTGGCAAGTTGCCAAAGTCCTCACTCTCTGTTTCTTTTTTGCAGCTTTGTCAAGTGCCTCCCTCAACAATTTTCGTACGTCTCATTTATGCCTCGTTACCCAATTCATCTTTGTCGCAACCTTCTCGAAACAGCCCCGCCGCCTAAGGGGTTTGGCTAATGGATTACTAAGTTAAACCTAGCTCGAGCTCTCCCAAGCCCATGTCAATTCGCGACTTAAGTTTAAGTTGTTAACATGCAAATCAATTCCATCTTGGAGTCGCCACTAATCAGTTTCTGGTAGGTCGATTAGACACCTAAGCGAAGCGGGGGAGAAATGCTTCACTTCTACGAACCAGAGATTCAATGGGTACGGGGACTTGATTACACTAATCGACTAATTAGTGCCCTTTCGGTACCTAATCTTGTTCAATTTACCACCTAACATGTTCTAGCTAATCGGGAGTATCAAAATTCCGTTCCTAACTAGGCTAAGGGGAACGACAATCAATATCCAAACCTATACATACATAAACAACTACGTGCGAGGTTAAATTAAATGTGCAATTCAAAGTGTGTGAACCAAGCATCGTGCGATTAAATATAGCACTAAACATGCGAAAAGAGCGAGAAAACTAATTTCAAAATCCGAATAAAACTTCTGATTTTTTTAATATATTTTTTAATTTTTTTAATTTTTTTTAAAAAATTTTGATTTTCTTTTTTTTTGGAATTTCTGAAAATTTTCGGATATTTTTTGAAATTTTGAAAATTTTCTTTTTTTTTGAAAATTTTTTCGAGAAAAATAAAATAAAATAAAATAAAATTCGGGCTTTTCTCTTTTTAAAATTTTTTTAAAAAAATTAATTAATTTTTTTATATTAAAATAACACAACATTAAAAAAATAAAAAAGAAATCGGATCCAGGTCGGATCTCCACATCCGACCCGGACCGGGACTGACCCGGGCACGCCGGCCCAGGTCCGAAGACGGACCGGGCTCGTTTGTTGAGCCCGGCTAAATTTTTTGAAAATTTTATTTCTTTTAAAAGAAAAGCCCAGCCCGAGTTTTTTTTAAAAAAAAACATAAGAGCCCAGCCCGAGTTTTTTTTAAAAAAAAACATAAGAGCCCAGCCCACTATATAAAAGAACTAATAACACTTCAGCCCAAGTCCTCAAAATTTCGGCCCAACCGCGAAAGGCCCAAAACCCGGTCATACCCGCGAACCCGACTCGCCGACCCAACTCGCCGACCCGACTCACGAAAACCCTAGCGCCCGACTCGGCTCGCCTGACCCGATTCGCTTCCGCGCCGCGCCTGAGGCCTTTGCCTTCCACGGCCGGCCGCCCGACTCCGTGTCAGCTGCTTCCCCCCACGCCGGCCGGCCGGAATGCCGGTCCCTCAGCGCCCCCAGCCTCTGTGGCTGGGGGTTTCCGGTCCCGACGGCCGAGCCCTTGCTCGGCCGTCGGGCGACACACCCCGACCTCCGCGGTCGGGGCTTTGTCCAATGCGAATCAGCCAGATCCCGACCGGGGGCTGGCTGTTCGCTTCCCTCGTAGCCACGCCCGGACCGCCGTGGCGACCGGTGGCACGCCGGGACCGACCGATGCCCCCAAAATGTACAGGACAGAGACAAACCAAGAAAACTTAGCTCGGGCAAAATGACAAACAGTTGGTGTGCGTAATGAAAATGAAGGATTTCAAGCTCGACCGAGACTCAAACGCGTCCGAGATTCACACACAACAACGTGCAGACGAGCAGAACCGAACCCGAGGTGTCATCGGCCGGAACTCGCGCGAGTCGGACGGCCGCGAGCTCCGGCCAGTGACCCCCCCAAAACAGAGTAAAAACGAACAACAGGGGAGGCGGCCACGGTCCCTACCCGACTCGGCGATGGCGTATGGAGGGTGAACGCGGTGGATCGGGCTACAACAGCGCGCCTCGCACACCTACGAGTCGGGATCCTCGGAAGACCGACCCCGAATCAAACCCTAAACGAAACAAAACCCGGCTAACGCTCGGGATCGGGACCTACCGTGCAGATAGGGGTTCACTGGCCACGGCTGAGGCGCGGCGGTCGTCGACGGGAGACCGTTCGATCTCGAATCTCGTTCTCACACTCTCGGTCTCACTCTCTCTCCGGATCTCTCTCTTGGTTCTCTCTCTCACTCTATCCAACTCCCCGAACTCCCCTCGACCAGATCTGGTCTTAAAGGGGCCGGTTGGCATGCCCGCGTGGCTCCTGTTGCCGGCAGGCGCGCATGGCCTCTGCTGCCGACAGCCTGCCACGGCCGGCCGATCTCGCGACCCGCGGATCGCGCTTCCATCGCGCGCCTCAGGCTCCTGCTCCGACTGGTCTCTGTTCATGCTTCTGCGTTCTGTTTGGCTTCCGTCATTCCTCCCCCGTACTTTGACCTGGGAGGGGGGGAAGAAGAACAGATCTGGGTCGGGCCCAGGGAAGAAAGGCCGGCCCATGCGGAAAATAGAAAGAGAAGAGGGAGAGAGGAAAAGAAAAGAAGAAAAAAAAAAGAATAAAGAAAAGAATAGAGATAAAGTAAAATAAAAATGGGTCACGCTGAAAATAAAAAGAGGAGGAAGAGAAAGGATGGGCCGACGAACCCGGCCCGGGATCCTTCTTTTTTTTTTTTTAGTAGTAGGCCCTATTAATGCAAATGTGCCTAATATCTACATGCCATGCAATTTAATGAAAATATTTTTTTGTTTAGGGATTAAAATATTAAACCCTAATTTTTATGCGATAAAACCCTAAATGATTGGGGCAAAATTTAGGTGTCAACAATCTTTTTGATAACAGATTAAGATGTCGATCATGAATCACTTGGCCATTTCTCACCCTGTCTATTTTCATTTTCTTCAATTCCTTTGCCTTTTTTCAACACTGAACAACAAAAAAAGAATTTCATTGGCCCACCCAGGAATCAGAGGGCACTGGTCTGATTTCCAAATCCAAAAATTAGGAACTCATTCTACCTATCCGGATCCTCATTCTTGAGTGGGAACCGATCATTCCTAGGGGCCATTGCATAATACGACAGAAGACAAAATATTGGTGGTCATAATGATGTGATGGGCAGTTTCACGGGAGGATTAAGCCATGCGAGAGGTGTGAGAATGATAACTCTCTCTCAAGTTTGATAATGATTTCTCACACTTATCGTACGAAATTGAGGAAGCTCATCAAAACTTGCATCTAGAAGTTCCGGAAGTCTCGTGTCTTAACCACAATGGTAATTTTTAAGAAGCAGCCGCAGTCGAAAAAATCCTACAATTAATCAAAATTTTTTTATATCCTAAATTTGGCAACACTTCCCCATTTTTGCAAATAGATTTCATGCGTCTTTGTTGGTTAGTATTCGAGTACTTGTATCTACAATTGACTGTTCATGCATTAGGAATACACGAGTGGAGAGACCCGGCAATCGAATCCATCTCCGAGCAATGTATAGATGCTCGCGAAGCAGACGGCGGACCCAACACGAGTGAAGACGCCGGAGTATTGCGCTGAGCTGTACTTTCCGGTGGTGAGCCTGACTCTCCTGCTCGTGGCTGACGCCCTGATCCGGGGTCGATACAGGTTCGTTGACTACAGGCTAGCCATGGCCACGATGTAGCCGCCGATGTGTGAGGGGAGATTCAGGGGCGCGATCAGGTCACCGTTGACTGGTAGGAACGATCTCGTGCGCGGCCTCTGTGCCGGTGTCCATGGCCGTCGTTAACCAGCTGATGGGGAGTTAAAGGCAAGAGGATGTTCTAGTTATCAAGTCATTAGAAGCGAGTTTTGTGTTCGTTTGATTTTTTGTTTTCGGTTTTTTTTTTAACAAATATCTGAAACTGAAAGGTATAGTTCTCCTGTTCATGGCGTGACTCGGCCCGTGAAAGTTCGCCTTTTTGTCGCTTCCACTGATCGGGGATGGCCGTTGATGTAAACGACTGCTTCTTGAAGCTTCTGTGGGGGCACCAAAAATGCACATTTCGCCGATTTGACCTTCACTTTTTATGGAATTAATAACTCCAACTAATCATTTTTCAATACATTTCAATTCACGTGTATCGAATAGAACTCCCCTCGTAAAAGAGCAAACATGACTTTCCAAGTTAATATAAAAGGGAGACGCCGGGCGACGCTGAACGCAAGTAGATACTGCGTGAAAGGATGAGCCGCGAGAGGAAACTAGTAGAGAAAGAAAAGCTCAAATCATGGTATTCCTGATCATTGAAAGTAACACAATGAATCAAGTAATCCGGTCAAATGTAAGGCCCGTCTAAGTTAGGCTGTCCAAGAACGAATCAACCTCCTACCGAGCCTCCTCCTCCTATAATGGCTCCGATGAGCCCTTCCAAGGCTCGTTAATGAGAAAATACTCTTGAGATATTTTGATCTCCGAACGTGGGCGATGGACAGAGCTGATATCTGCCCAATGCATTCTCCTCGTTTACCAAAAAAGCAAGACACGTGGACCGCAGGAGCTGGGAAACAGACAAAGCAAGGAAAGAAGTGACTGACCCGTGAATCCCAACGCCCCATGAGTGGCGGCAACCCTTCCATTTCCTCACGCTAAGCTCCAAAGCTCGACCACCGTATTTCAACACGCCCCCTCCCTCTCCGGGAACGCCAACCACCCACTTCGTACCTCCGAATCCTCGCATGTCTGCTGCCCCACAACATGAAAGCTCTCGTCCGCTCTCTCCTCCTCGCCCTCCTCCTCCTCGCTCTCCTCCTCGCCGCCTCGCCGCCGCCGGCGCAGTCCTTCGAGTTCCCGGCCCAGAACATCGCCGACCTCATCGAGCAGACGTGCAGGCTCACGCCCTTCTACGACCTGTGCCTCTCCTCCCTCAGGTCCGACCCACAGAGCGGCGCCGCCGACGTCCGGGGGCTCGCCCGCATAATGGCGGGCTCCGTCCTGGCGAGCGCGAGCCGCACGCTGGACAGCATCCAGGAGCTGCTGAGCCGGGCGCCCGACCCGGAGTCGGAGCAGCCGCTGGCCTACTGCGCGGAGCTGTACATCCCGGTGGTGAAGTACAGCTTGCCGCAGGCGATCGACGCGCTCGACAAGGGCCAGCTCGGGTTCGCGGAGTACGGGCTGTCGGACGCGGGCAAGGAGGCGGAGGAGTGCGAGAAGAACTTTTCCAGCCACGGCGGGTCGCCGGTGACGGAGGGGAATGAGATGGTGCGGGACCTGGTGGGCGTGGCGCTGGCGATCATCAAGATTTTGCAGAAGGGTTTCTAGCTCTCTTCTATAATTGATAGGGTGAATATAAATAAATTGCACATTTTCCGGACATATGTTGAATACCCTTTTTCACATTTAGCTTATGTTCATCTATCTCCCCCTTGAGCTAGATGATTCTATGAATGATATTTAATGACTTTTTTTTTTAAAATTGTCTAAGACGTAACCTTTGTAATTTAATTCCTACGACTTTAATATCGACTAAATCGAGCTGACGTATTAGCCATAATTGAAAAAATATTGCGACGTGGGTGAACTTTTTTTTGCCACCGCGGACTGTGAGCTAATGTGAAAGACCACAAAACATCGAAGATAAAAATCACGACCAAAGCCTTGAGCAATGAAAATTTCCACTACGAACTTTGCACCCTGCGAGTCGAATTCTTGCCAGCCTAATAGAGATGTCAGATCCAATTAAATTGATTTGCAGTAAAAAATGTTCGATCGAGAAAGTTACTCAACTTTGAGGATTTGATCAGACAAATTATATATTCGATAAAAAAAACTAGACCTTTTCACCTTTCTAATTAGGGGTGAGCAGCTTGGACCACCCAAATCGGAACCGGATCGGACTAACGGATTTGGTCTGGTTCTTGGGACTATCGGTCCAGTTTTCGATTCCTAAAAGTAGAACTGGTTTTCGAGCGGTCCGGTTCCCGGTTCCAAGGAGGAATCGGACCGGACCGGATCGGACCGACTATTTAATATATATATTTTCTTTAAAAAAATTAATAAAATGTGAACTAAACTCTAAGTGAACTTTATTATCATAAATTCATTGATAAAAATTAGTAAAATGTGAATTAAACCCTACGCGAACTTCATTAACATAAATTCATTGACAAAAATTAGTAAAATGTGAACTAAACCTTAAGTGTTTAACAAAAAAAAAAAACTAAACTCTAATTGACCGGTTCCATTGGATCGGACCGGACCCGCGGTCCGTTCGGTTCCTAATCCTGGAACCAATCGGTCCGATCCGCGATTCCCAAAATTGGAAATTGGTTCTCTCGATCCGATTCCCGATTTCACCTTGGAACCGGACCGGACCGGAAACCGATCATCCCTATTTCTAATATCATGGGCGAACTTGGGCAAGGTCTTCTATATTGATATATGGCTCGATTTGCGCATTTATTATTATTATTATTTTTTGGATAACCCAGGGAACCCCCGCACGGTCGACAGCCGGGGAGTAAACCCTGGGGGCGACACGTGCTAGCCACCACACACGTGCCACCGGTTAAGTCACCCTGCAGCGCCCGGGATTCGAACACTCAACCTTTTGCGAGAAGAAGAGTGCGCGCTCCAGCAGTGCCACCTAGGCGGGTGGTCGATTTGCGCATTTATAAGGTCTATTATATCAAACAAATAAATGACATTTCCTCCTAAAAGCGCAGCGAAGGCTATCAGGCCGTCCGTGGCGCCGGCGAATCTTTTCCCGCGAAGTGACAGTAACTCTGGACCATTTAGTAAGGAAACACAGAGGCTCGACCACCTCGTGGCTTTCTTTGTTTTATGTTTTTCTTCCGACCACTGCAACGAAACGACACGTACCGAAGTACCATAATGCTAAAGCCTTTCTTTATGCAATAAGTTAAGATTAGAGATCACAAGCACAGCCTTTTGACTACTGGTCAGTTAAATTCTCGAACATTTAATTTGATCAATCGTGTTCTCGACTTTTTCATTTCTAAAGCAAACGAGTTCTTAAGTTTTTAGAAAGTTTTGATGATTATAGTGGCGCCCGCGTTTGTAAGATCTTTTAAACCTAATCTTGTTTCTTTTTGTGTATATTACAAAGGGCGGTACAGTTTTTAGGGAGAATTACATGCGAAATGCTGGATATCTTGTACGAAGCGCAGTCAAGTCCTGAATGTAAGTGCACTATAATTCTAAATCTTTAGGATAAGTGCATTGAAAGTTTTAAAATTTATTATGAAAATGCAATCGAATCTTAAAATTTGCAAAAAGTGCAAATGAATCCTAAAACTTGATAAGTTGGTGCGATTAAGTCCGTTCAATTTGGCTAACTGGAAATGCGGACGTGGCTTATTTTAATAATTTCTCTTTCCTACATGGCAAATAGCATAAGTGAAAAGGTACACGTGTGCAAAATGACACCATTTTGGACCATTTACTTAATCGAAAATGGCGTCGTATCAAGCCTCTTCCACAAACTAAATGTCATCTCCTCCTTTGAAACAAAATAACACTCGTCTCCCCTTTGAACCCTAACCCTCAAATCAAGCCGATGCAGATCGCGATTGGCTCCCCTCTCTAGTTGGAGTTTGACTCCCATCGTGATTTGGAGTTCACAAAGTTGTAGTTCCCATTGCGAATTGGAGTTCTCTTCTTCATCGATTGTGAGTTCGTGCGAAGACTTGTCCTGCAGGAGCCTCAACGGCGTATCAAGCGGCATCGACATATACTAGGCTAAGCCCAGACTTCCTAAACCAAATCAGGCCCAAACTCGTTTAGCCTAAATCAAGCCCATACTCATTAAACCCATATGAACCCAAAGTTTATTAAAACTAAATGAAGCGTACCTCACTATTTGTCATTGTTCTCCGAACAAAGTGGTGTAAGAGCATTGGTTATTGTTTGATTTTTCTGCCTTGTGTTAAACTATGGAAACGAATATCAGTTATATGCTTAACATTATGACGTCGTGCCATTGCTGGTCTTTAGGCACACATTACCAATGCCTACAACTTCAGCCAACTCATCGTTTCCCGTATTCACAGATTCAAAGTCACATGACTTGGAACATGTAAAGAAATCCCTACAAGATATAGCATAATAGATGCATCACTATCGATTGCCCAACTGGTTTCATGATATATAAGATTCACTGCATTACCATTAAAGACAATGAGAAAGTCTTCTAAAAGTGTAGTAACACGATTGTCATTATCACTTTTCTTTTCTTTTTTCTTTTTGTTTCTTCTTTTTCAACTAACGGCAATACCTCGGATATATCCCTTCTGATGGTAATAATGGCACTTGACATTTGCAAATTTATTGGATCTGTCTTTGCTTTTGACTCAGCTCTTATCTTTGTTCCTCGAAACCTTGAGTCTCACTTCTTCCCTTTTCTCAACAACCAAGGCATCATAATGTGAAAAGAAAGATCCATATATCTTCCTTTTCATCACTTCATTCAAAACACTATCCATGGTAATCCTACCATTCAGGGCTAAATTAGACAAAGACATTCGACATGTCTCTTATGAGTCTGGCAATATACCAAGTAACTATAACGCTTGTATCTCATCATCAAACTCGATTCCCATCGCAACCAACTGATTTATAATTTCTTGGTCAGTCAAAGGAGTGTTATCTTGATATCTCAAAGCCATAATCTGTTTTATTAGAAATAACTGGTTATTCCCGATTTTCTAAGCATACAATTATTTGAGCTTATTCCACAAACTGTGTACATGTGTTTTCTCAATGATATGGTTCAAAATATTATCATCCATCCACTGCCTAATATAACCACATACTTGACAATGAAATATAGAATACTCAAAATCAGTTTTATTCTCACATTCCTTATCAGCAAGTATAGGTAAATAATAATCCTTCACATAGAAAATGTCTTCCATTTTCCCTTTCCAAATATGATAATTCGAACGATTCAATGTAACCATTCTACTCACATTCGTTTCCATCATTCATCAAGAGGTAGAAAAATCAAGCAAGAATAAATGATTTGATACCACTTTGTTGAGAGGACAATGACAACTTGAACAATATCGGATTAGCATAGTGAAACAAAATAATCTCCCCTCTTGTGTAAACCTAATAGGAAACAATATAATAGAGTAATATAAACACCAAGCCACCCACAAACACAAGGCAATTTTTTACGTGCAAAATCTCCTTAGTGTGAAGAGATAAAAAACCACAGGACCGGAGTCCATCCAAAATCTTCACTATCAACAAAAGTGGGTGAACAAAGTTCTTTTTTAGTTAATAATAGAGGCACATAGCAGCAGCAACAACATCAAGAACACCATTCTTGACAATACAAATGAATTATCAAGGATAAATCTCACAAAAAACGTAGATTCGGTTTAACCCATGAAAAACCTGATGTAGGGAGCTTCAAGTGAAAACCAAACCGATTAGATTTGAGAAGAATGTGTCATGAGCATGTTGACAAAATTTCAACTCAATCGGAGCACGAATCGACCTCCAATGTCAGCTTGATGAAGACCAAATACTGCACTCTTTCCCATCTTTTCTACTTTGTCTCTCTCTTTCTACTACATCTTAACCAATGTTCTTTGCAGCTACTACATAAAAATAGTGAGAAACCATATTTCTTTGTATGAATTATCATATGAGCTCAAGCCTTTAGGTTTGTAATACATTGGGCTTTCTCCACATGGGAGTGAACTTAGCCTAACAGGTCTTTCATGATTGAAAGCTACTTGTGCTCTATCTTTCGAGAACAGACTCTCGACTAACACCGGCTTTTCAGAACTAGAAAAATATGAGCCATGAATCAATTAACAAGAGCTTAAATCAGAAAAAGAAATCTATGCTCCACCATCAAACACTCCCTTCGTCGGACCTTGCCGCCATCACTTTTTGCCACCGGACCACCATTTGTTAACCTTCATCTCCTTCACCCTCTATTGAAATCGCATACTCGTAGCCACACTACAGTCAAAGGAAACATATACATAAATGGGAATTTTAACAAACTCTCGGGTTTAATAGTATGTCTCGGTTTAAAGAGGAAATCAGGGGGCAGAACAAACTCTCACCAAAGAAGTTTTTATAAATTCTTAATTGAGTGGAATCTTGCTTAGCAAGACTTCATTAACACTAACCCAGTTTTGCATCAACATATCCCGGATCTTCTTGGCTAGCATTCATTCGAGTGGTTTGATTGTTCATGCGATTTTTCACTTTAAAAGGCCGCAGCTGTTGCGGAAGCCAAGCGATCGAACAATAAATTTGACAGAATAAAAAAATAAATTGGACACCAGATTTACGTGGTTCGGTCGTAGTGACCTACGTCCACGGAGAGAGCAGCACGAAATTCTACTATAGATCAAGCGATACAACGGAGATTACAACCATACTCGAGTCACTCAAACACTCTCGGTATTTTCCAAGCCCCAATTACACCCAATAACTCACACAGTGTTTAGCCTCACAATTCCTCACGAAATAATCTCTCAATCTCGCAAAAGAATTATACACAAATTTTATCACAAGATTTACTCGCTACGAACACTTGAGCTCTTGGTGTAATTTCACGAACAAAATCACAAACCCACAAGCAAGCACTCGCTTGCGGAGCGGCACTTCAAGAAGTCTTCACTTCACGTATTTTTCAACAACTCCTCACTCAAAGTGCCCACTGAATATCTTTATAGCCAAAAGAAGAACACCTTCGGAAGCCCACGTCAACATGAATTAGGAAATCATATTATTCGGTCAACTAGTCAAAGTTTGAACTTTCCTCTTTTGACTTTAACTAATATATATATAATATACACACATAATCCAAGTAGGAAATTTTGGTCCGCGACTTCAGTAACAAGGGAAATTAAGTGCGCCCCTCTTCCCTTTTTATTTTCTCTGACACCGAACAAGAAACTGTATTTCCACGGCAAACGTCCGCAAATATTCAACTTCGCACTTTCCTTTAATAACTCTTGAATTGGGTTTCGTTCAACGGGCTCAAACTCGAGACATATATTTTAACAATCTCCACCTTGGCTCGACGTTTGAGCCAAGTCACAATCGCTTTGAAAGAATCCGAATTTCGCTACTACTCTCCCATAGCCCCAATGGGCTCAACCGCCATAGACGTCTTTCAAGTCCAAGCCACACTTGAACTTCGCCATAGCCATGGACCTCATCAGAATACCAACTCCACATGCACCTTTAACCGCTCCACAAGGATTTTCCGACACAATCTCCTCAATCGCAGATAAAGCAAAACCATATTTGCATTCATACCTGTTCGGAGATCGAATACGCACCTTGTTAATATCAGCAGTTACAATAACTGTTAGCTCAATAGGCTCCACTTCGCTATAAGTACCATCCGTGTCGATTACTTCGCTAGCACCCGCTACCTCAGGAGTTTCTGGTTGCAAATCCACCTCAAGCTGAACACCGTCCAGATCCGTATGAACACTGCTACTAACACTCCTTGCCAGAAGTACTGGAGACTCGTCAAATGTAACTTCTCTGCTGATAACAGGTGAATTTAATTCCGGGCACCACAACCGATAGCCCCGCTCACCTTGTGCATAACCTAAGAACATGCACTTTCTTGTCCTTCCATCGAGCTTACCATCACTAACTCGAACATAACATGGACAACCAAATATTCTAATAACAGAATAATCAGCAACGTTACCTGACCACACTTCTTCGGGAGTCCGACATTCAATCGCAGTCGATGGGGATCTATTCTTCAGGTAGCTCGCCGTACTAAGTGCATCCGCCAGGAATCTCCTAGCCATACCAGCACTAAAGAGCATTTTATAGGCCATCTCTAGTAATGTTCTTCTTATCAACTCTGCAACATGCTGTGGTTCATTGGCATTAGTGCGGTGTTTCAGTATGCCTTCTTTCATGCAGAATTCGTTTAATAGCTCCGAGCAAAATTCCATACTATTGTCAGTCTGCACCTGCTTGATTGATTTACCAGTCTCCTTTTCAATCAAAGCTTTCAACTGTCTGATCCTGACAACAGCATCAAACTTGTGCCTTAGCACAAACACCCACGTCTTCCTCGAGTAGTCATCAACAACTGTTAACATAAATCTGGCACTCTTCCTCGAAGGAAACCGCGACAACCTGCGAACATCTAAATGAATTAATTCTGCAATTTCCGTGGTTTCTCTGACAACCGTATTGAACTGCACTTTCCGCTGTTGATCTAAATCACAGCACCTGCATACATTCAATTCGTTAGCCACATAACCACATAGCAAATTTTTTTCACTTAGATCCTTCAGGCTTCTTTCGCTAATGTGTCCCAAACGCATATGCCACAATTCAGACTCTCGAACCGATGCATCTGACGTCTCCGCAGTGAATTCCATCACTGTCTCACGTTGAAGCTCATACAGACCACTATGCTTGATTCCTTTCGTTATCACCCAGGCACCTCGAACAATTTTCAGAACTCTACATTCTGAAGAATACCGACACCCAGCTGAATCTAGGGCACTCAAGGAAATCAGATTTTTCTTCAACTCTGGAACATGTCTCACTTCGGTCAATGTCCATACGATGCCATCATGCATTCTGATTCTAATATCACCAACACCAATAACATCGCATTCGGAATTGTTTCCCAATTGCACTTTACTACTATCTGTGCATTGATAAGTAGTAAACCAGTTTCTATTTGATGTAACATGAAAAGAACAACTATAATCCATAATCCATCCACCAAACGATGAATTATTAGTGACAGACAAGACAAAATCAGCATTATCCGAATTACTGTCTGCTATAGCTGCAACATCATCCGCAGACTCAACTCTAATTCCCTTACCCTTGTCGTTTTTCAGCTTAAGGCAATCCCTTCTAATATGCCCCCTCTTGCCACAACTCCAACAGACAATACCACAAGTCCTAGACTGACTTCGTCTATTCGAGTTCATACTATTTCTGCTAACACGTGTACCAGTTCTTCCTCTATTTTCACCTACTAAAACAGTAGATACATGTTCGCCAGATTCTTTTTTACGGATATCTTCACTCAGAATTAAATCTCGAACACCATCAAATGTCAAACTTGTCGACCCAGAGGAATTACTAACAGCAGTAACAGTAATATTCCAACTATCAGGCAATGAGAATAATAGAATCAAAGCACGTACCTCATCTTCAAAGTCAATATCAACTGAACTCAATTGACTAATGATTACATTGAATTCATGGATATGATCTGCAACTGACGCAACTTCGCTCATCTTCAAATTAAACAAACGTCGCATCAAATAGACTTTATTGATCGCAGAGGGCTTCTCGTACATGTCCGATAGGGCTTTCATCAAACTCACAGTGGTCTTCTCATTCACGATGTTAAACGCGACGTTACGTGCCAACGTCAGCCGAATAACACCCAAAGCTCGTCTATCCAGCAATTCCCAATCAGCTTGCTTCATCGTCTCTGGCTTCTCCCCAGACAAGGGCAAGTGCAGTTTCATCTGATATAGATGATCCTCAATCTGCATCTTCCAGAAAAAAAATCTTTCCCATAAAATCTGTCGATTCTCACTTTTCCTTCTTCTATCGCCATCGATTCGCTTCAACTTAGCCAAGTCTAGCTCTGATACCAATTGTTGCGGAAGCCAAGCGATCGAACAATAAATTTGACAGAATAAGAAAATAAATTGAACACCAGATTTACGTGGTTCGGTCGTAGTGACCTACGTCCACGGGGAGAGCAGCACAGAATTCCACTATAGATCAAGCGATACAACGGAGATTACAACCACACTCGAATCACTCAAACACTCTCGGTATTTCCCAAGCCCCAATTACACCCAATAACTCACACAGTGTTTAGCCTCACAATTCCTCACGAAATAATCTCTCAATCTCGCAAAAGAATTATACACAAATCTTATCACAAGATTTACTCGTTATGAACACTTGAGCTCTTGGTGTAATTCCACGAACAAAATCACGAACCCACAAGCAAGCACTCGCTTGCGGAGCGGCGCTTCAAGAAGTCTTCACTTCACGTATTTTTCAACAACTTCTCGCTCAAAGTGCCCACTGAATATCTTTATAGCCAAAAGAAGAACACCTTCGGAAGCCCACGTCAACATGAATTAGGAAATCATATTATTCGTTCAACTAGTCAAAGTTTGAACTTTCCTCTTTTGACTGTAACTAATATATATATATAATATACACGCATAATCCAAGTAGGAAAATTTTGGTCTGTGACTTCAGTAACAAGGGAAATTAAGTGCGCCCCTCTTCCCTTTTTATTTTCTCTGACACCGAACAAGAAACTGTATTTCCACGGCAAACGTCCGCAAATATTCAACTTCGCACTTTCCTTTAATAAATCTTGAATTGGGTTTCGTTCAACGGGCTCAAACTCGAGACATATATTTTAACAGCAGCAAATGTAGCACACAGACCCCAAGTAATAAAATCATTCTCTGAGCAATGTCTCCATCCTTCGCATAGTGCCTTGTCATTGTATTTGTTTCCCTCCTAATCTTGCCGCCGTTGGGCGCCGGCAATCTCATAGACAACACATGCAAGGGGACGACCTTCAACCAACTCTGCTTGACGACCTTCCATATGGACCCGCGCAATGTGATTGCCGATATCTAGGGACTAGCGGCTATAATTCTCGACATGATGTCAACCAAAGCGGCCGTGATGCTAAGCCGCATAATGGAGCTGTTGCAATAGTTGGGCCCTAGAGAAGAGAGCAGTTTTGCGCCATGAGGTACACTACCATGGTGAGGCAGACACTTTCGCTCATGGTCAACGCTCTTCACCATGGTATAATGATGTCGACCGAAGCCTTCGTACGGCCGGGGTCATAGACTTGTGAGAGGCAATTCAGGGGCAAGTCCCCCTTGACCGATATGAACACCCTGGTGTATCCGTTTTTTAGATGAAGGGTGGTTTTAATATTTAAATATGTTAACACTCGCCCTAATTAATCCATGTGAGATTTGAGATTACTGCCAACTATTTTAAAAGTTTAAGCTGATAAGTGGAGGGAGATTATATGAATATAAACAGCATTAAAGACCCATTGTCAAGCAATGTAGGATAATATTTCAACATCGTCTCTCACGTGCAGTTCATGTGCAATTCACGTGCAAGCCATATTATGATGTCGGATAATACTTCAACACTCTCTTTCACGTGCAAGCCAAATTATAATGTCCCAACACCCTCTTTCATATGCAATTTACGTACAAGCTAGGTTACGAATGACATGTGGAATGAAATTTCGATCACGGCACGTGGAATTTGACTAATGGGATAGCACTAGCTCTGATACCATGTTAGAGATATTTTATAATTTTGTTGATTTTTTGTATCTCTCAAAGTTGTCTGTATTACGTATACATGAACTAATTGACAATGTGAACAACGTAGGCTATGTCTAGATGAGTAATAGCGAGGTGTACAAGACTGCCAACCAGCTATCGATGAAGAGTATGATTCGAAAGAACAGTCCTATCTTCCTTCCCCTTGTCGTGATCCTGCTAGTTGGGGCTGCAAACCTAATAGAGAGCACCTGACGATAGACTTCGTACTACCAACTCTGCGTGGAGTCCTTTCGGATGGACCCTCAGAGCGCAATGGCGGATCCCAAGGGACTCGCCGTCATAATTGTCAATGCGATGACTGCAAAAGCGACGGAGGTGCTGACCAATATAACAGAGCTCTTGAGGCAGGCGGGCCCTGGAGAAGCATCACCACTTGACTATTGCTCCACGTTGTACATTCCAATGGTGAGTCTATTGCTCCACACTGTACATTCCAATGGTGAGTCAGACTCTTGCCCTCACGATCATGGCTCTGCACTAGGGCCAATTCAGAGAAGCCAACCAAAGCCTCCAAAGGGCTGGGACAGTGCCGCAGCTGTATGCGAGAGGAAATTTGCTGGCATGTTGCCGTTGGCGCATGGGAACACTTTAGTGTATGAGCTCATTGGGGTGTCTGTTGAAAACAGACGTGAAAAAAAAATACAAAACACAAGGATTTACGTGGTTCGATCACAAGGTGATCTACGTCCACGGGTGAGGCAAGATAAGATTCCACTATAATCAAAGAGAATACAGCTTTCAGAAGTCGAAACAACGACAAAACCTCATGGCTCACAAAACTCTCCGAAAACAAAATTCTCTCCACATCAATGAGAAAATTTAGCCGCAGTATAAATAGTGCTCTCAAAAAATTTTCTCGGGGGTGTAGCCCCCGAACCCCCCGAGACATTGGTTCGCTTGCTCCAGCTTGGGCGGTCCGCCATAGAGATTTGTTCGCTTGCTCCAGGTTGGGCCTATCGGCCCAATCCCCTACATTACGAACTAAATCTCAATTTTTTCTCCACTTTTGGGTGGCACAAAAATATGTCGGGTCGGGTCATGAATCAGACCGAGTACATAAAATTCAAGACATATTTAACAAATCTTCACCTTGGCTTGAATTTCCCAAAATAAAACAGTCAAGAAGCCGAACACATTCTCTTGGCATCCCTAAGCCTATGTGAGCTAACTCGGTATATGAAACAAGGGCTGCAACGAAAGAACATATCCACTTCAAAAATAAATGTAGAACTGTCATTTACCTCGCCACCAAAGCCCCAGAAGGGGCAAACTCAACCAAGCATGCCAATCAAGTTCAAGCAATGCTTAAACTTATTGGCGGGGACTGGCTTGGTCAACATATCAGCAGGATTGTCAGCTGTACTAATTTTCTTTACTATCATATTTCTCTCAGCAACTGTCTCTCAAATAAAGTGATACCTGATATCGATGTGCTTAGTCCTCTTATGATATGCTTGATTTCTAATCAAGTATATAGCACTCTGATTGTCACAAAAGATAACCAAATTGTCTTCCTGTTGGAGCCCAAGTTCCTGAACAAGATTCCTTAACCAAATACCTTCTTTCACTGCTTCTGCTGCTGCCATATACTCTGCCTCTATAGTAGACAAAGCAATTGTCGATTGTAAGGTTGACCTCCAACTAATAGCCGAACTAGATAGTGTGAAAAGATAGCCAGTCAAAGATCTCCTCTTATCGAGATCACTTGCAAAATCGGAATCCACAAATCCCACAACTGAGGTACCGTTGAAACTGTTTCTATCAAACACTAGGCCCAACTCTGCGAAGCCTCTAAGATACCTAAGTATTCATTTCACTGCCTGCCAATGAACCTTTTCAGAATGTGCCACATATCTACTAACCACACTAGCTGCCTGCGCAATGCTTGGACGAGTGCATACCATAGCATACATAATACTATCGATTGCACTGGAGTATAGGACACAAGACATCACAGCCTCCTCGACCTCTAATTGAGGTGAATGTAGAGCTAAGAGTCTAAAATGGGATGTTAGCGGTGTATTGACGGGCTTAGCGTTTTGCATGCCAAACCTCTCGAGTACCTTCTCAATATAACTCCTTTGCGAGAGATATAACTTCCCTCCTTTCCTGTCCTCTGAATCTTCATTCCTAAGATCTTCTTGGCAGAACCCAGATCTTTCATCTCGAACTTCTCACTAAGCCATTTCTTCAAGATCAACACATCTGACATCTTCTTTGCAGCAATGAGCATATCATCTACGTATAAGAGAAGATAGACAAAGAATCCATCTGAACCCTTCCTGAAGTAGACACAACTATCATAGTTGCTCCTATGATAACCGCTTCCTATCATAAAGCTGTCGAATCTCTTATACTACTGTCTTGGTGACTACTTCAAAACATACTAGGATTTCTTCAATTTACAAACATGATCTTCCTTGCCTTCTACATAATAGCCCTCAGGCTGAGCCATATAAATAGTTTCCTCAAGCTCGCCATGCAAAAAAGTAGTCTTCACATCAAGTTGCTCAAGCTCTAAGTCAAATTGAGCAACTATAGCCAGCAACACACGAATCGAAGTGTGTTTTACCATAGGGGAGAAAACTTCATCATAATCAATTCCCTCCTTCTGATTGTAGCCTTTAGCTACAAGTCGAGCCTTCCATCTAGCATTTTCAACACCTGAAATTCCTTCCTTTTTCTTGACGACCCATTTACACCTAATGGCTCTTTTTCCCTTAGGCAATTGCACCAAGTCCCAAGTCTGGTTCTTGTGAAGTGATTCAAGTTCCTCAACCATAGCAACGGCCCATTTCTCTGATTCTGTACAAGTAACAGCTTCCGTATAGATAGAAGGTTCCTGAATACCCATATCTTTTACTGTCGTAAGAACATAAGCCATCACATCAAAGAACCAATATTTTTTAGGAGGCCGGGTCTATCTCCTTTCTTTGCTAGTAGCAATAGAGTATGGCTGCTCCACCTCATCTACAACTTCCTCATCTGAACTTGAATTAACAGGAGTAATTTGCTCGTTCAAATCATTCTGACAGATCTTTTCTGGAAGCTCCACCTGAACCTCCACCTCATTTATATCACTCTCATGTTTTCCTGCAGACTCATCAATAACTTTCCTTTGATCAAGCATATGCATTTCATTAAATGTAACATCCCTACTAATAATGAACTTAGGTGAGTTAGGTTTCTAGCACCATAAAAGATAACCTTTCACCCCATCAGCATACCCAATAAAAATACATTTCTTTACTCTAGGTTCTAACTTACCATCCTTAACATGATAATAAGCAGGGCATCCAAAAACCTTTAAATTAGAATAATCACAAGGCTTACCTGACCACATCTCAAAAGGAGTCTTGCATTCTATTGTTATTGAAGGAGAGCGATTAACCAGATAACAAGCCGTGTTAATAGCTTCAGCCCAAAAATCTTTTTCCATGCCAGCATTAGAGAGCATGCATCTTGCTCTCTCCAATAGAGTTCTGTTCATACGTTCTGCCACTCCATTCTGTTGTGGAGTGTGCCTAACTGTACGGTGTCGAACGATACCTGCATCTGCACAGAATTAATTAAAATTGCCACCACAGAATTCAAGACCATTATTGGTCCTAAGATGTTTGATCTTCTTCCCTGTCTGATTCTCAACAAGGGCTTTCCACTTCTTGAAGGTTTCAAACACATCACTTTTTCCTTTCAAAAAGTAAACCCAAACCTTCGTGGAATAATCGTCAATGAACGCCACAAAGTAAAGAGCATCACCACTAGGTGGAACCTGTGCTGGTCCCCATAAATCGGAATGGATATAGTCGAGTGTGCTCTTTGTCGAATGTGTCCCCGTACTGAATTTGACTCTGCATTGCTTGCAAGAACACAATGCTCACAGAAATCTAGCGAGGTCATATGCTCCCCACAAAATATAACCACGTTTACTCAAAACTGTCATGCCACGCTCACTCATGTGGCCCAAACACATATGCCACAATTTCGTTCTATCGTTATCAGAAACGGAATTGCTTGTGCCAATTGAAGGACCCATAACTGTGCTACCCTGCAAATGATACAAGTGATTCACCTTACTTCCTTTCATTACAACCAGATTGCCTTTTGAGACTTTGAGAACTCCACCTCCACCTGAGTATACACACCTAATGGAATCCAAACTGCTCAACGAGATAAGGTTTCTCTTTAAGTCTGGTATATATCTTACTTCAGTCAAGGTTCTCACTGCTTTGTCATGGCACTTAATCCGAATAGTACTAATACCCACGACTTTGCATACAGTATTATTCCCCATCAAGACTGATCCACCATTCAATGGCTCGTATGTAGTGAACCATTCCTTATTTTGGCACATGTGATATGATGCTCCCGAATCCATTATCCAAACATCATTGGACAAATTAACAACAAAGCATGCCGTAAGAACACTGTTTGACGCATTAGACTCATTTTTGTTTGCAACATTCGCCGAATCTTGTCTTTGACCATGCTACTTATCCTTTTTCTTGAGCGAAGGACAATTTTACTTGTAATGTCCCTTTTTGTGACAATAGTAGCACTCAACGTTCATCTTATCTCCAGGTGGCTTAGATTTTGAACGACCAACAGATTTTCCTTGAAAAGTTTTATCCCTGCTCTTGGTCCTGCCTCTCACAAACAAACCATCTGCTTTGTTTTCACTGGTATTCCCATTCAATTTTGTTCTCAGTTCCGCAGAATTCAAAGATGCTTTAACATCCTCCAAAGTTATGGATTCACATCCATAAAGCATCAAGTTCACAAAATTCTCGTATGAGGCAGGCAGTGAACATAACACGATCAAAGCTTGATCTTCATCCTCGAGTTTAATATCTAGAACAATTTTATTAAAATCATCCAAGTGTTCCGAAATAGATGTACCTTCACGCATCTTTAGGGTATAAAAACGCTGCTTCAAATAAAGTCTCGATACTAGAGATTTCTTCATGTAGAGACTTTCAAGTATCTTCCAAAGACCGGCCACTCTTTCCTCATCGGCGACTTTTCGCAAAACCTTGTCATCTAGAGACAACTGGATCGCGCTATGCGCCTTCTCGTCCATCTCTTCAATTTCAGCCGAGGTCATATCGTCTGGATATTTTTCGTCCAGCGCCCTAATCGTACCTTCTCGCCTCAATAAAGCCTTCATCTTTATTCTCCATAATCCGAAGTTGTTCTGTCTGTCAAAAGATGAGATCTAAAACTTTAGAGATGCCATCTCAAAGGACCCTAGAATCGAACTAGGCTCTGATACCACTTGTTGAAAACAAATGCGAAAAATAAAATACAGAACACAAAGATTTACGTGGTTCGATCACAATGTGATCTACGTTCACGGGCGAGGCAAGACAAGATTCCACTATAATCAAAGAGAGTACAACTTTCAAAAGTCGAAACAACGACAAAACCTTACGGCTCACAAAACTCTCCAAAAACAAAATTCTCTCCACATCAATGAGAAAACCTAGCTGCAGTATAAATAGTGCTCCCAAAAAATTCCCTCGGGGGTGTAGCCCCCGAACCTCCCGAGACATTGGTTCGCTTGCTCCAGCTTGGGCGGTCTGCCATAAAGATTTGTTCGCTTGCTTCGGATTGGGCCGGGCCCAACCCTCTGCGTTACGAACTAAATCTCAATTTTTTCTCTACTTTTGGGTCGCACAAAAAATATGTCTGGTCGGGTCATGAATCGGACCAAGTACATAAAATTCAAGACATATTTAACAGTGTCCGTAGGTGTGGTCAACCAACTGGGGATTTAAAGCGAGACTATTTTACAGTAATTAGTTCGAATAAGACATGAATCGTATCTATAAGATTCAGAGTCCTGGTCTTTGGCTTTCTTATGTGTCCCTTTGGATTGGCTGTCTTCGGTTTCCGTGTGTTTACTAAAACTTACAGTTGTAATTCGGAAATCACCTTCGCGTGGCATGAGCTGCTCAATCAGTTATAATCTATTCATTCATGCCATAAGAAGTATGCAATTCGGAAATCGCCTTCGCGTCTGCGCTAAACCCTGCCATGAATTTCATTTGAACGTAACTGTTGATTCCAAAGAAAGGAAACAAGGAGAGAATTACAAAAGCCAACTGCCAATTCGATGCAAAAGCAATAGCGAAACCAGCAATGGCCGTCGCGATATTTTGAACGATCAGACTGAGCGCATCCCTGAGAAGAATTTTTAAAGTGGCTGCATCAGCAGAGAGCCTAGGACGGATGGCGCCGCTTGAATGCTCTACTTCATCGAACCGATTTATTTTCATGTGACCCACTTTCTCGAAGCACAGAGTCCGGACTCGTGCGATCAATTTACACCCGGCCGTGGTGAAAATGTAAGATCTCATCAAATGGACCAAAAGGGATGTCGAACCAAGCGCAAGGAATATCAAAGCCCAAAACTTTGTTCCTTTGCGGAGCTCCTGTGGTGGCTCGTAGAAAGTTTTAATTACACCAGAAACGAGAACGCTAAACATGGGAAAAATTGCTCCGCTTGCAGCAGCTGCTAAAGTTCCAAGCACTAAAACTGGGATTTCTGGCTTATTTGGATAAACCACTCGTCGGAGAGAAACATTCCGAAGGCTTTTTGTTGTTTCTCAGCAAGAATTATTAGTCGGTTTGTCTAATTCCATTTCCAGGATGTCAACCCGGTAGGCAAACCAACCTCAACTGAAAACAAGCCGAGACTGGTACTTCCAGTTGAGGATCCCTGACTGATCAAACGCCGGAAGGACATCCTTCTACTTGAATTTCTCATGGAATCACCAGCTATTTCCTGCTTACCCAAATTGACCGACGCAGAGGCAATTTCTTGCAGTCGTACAAGCTGGCTGTATGCTCCATTGCAATCTTTGACCAGCTCAGAATGTGAACCTGATAAATTAAAATGCAACAGAGAAATAGTCGTGTTTTCTCCATGATTAGGATTTGCACAGTTGCCATGGCAAACCTCTGAAGACTTGCCATCAATAATAGAACTTCCATTAAATTAAGATTAACCTCTCTCAACAATTTTGCCACGGTGTATCACGGCGATTGTATTTGTGTTCCTTATTGTGCTAAGTCGGTGGGCTACTATGACAGTGGTCCGGTTGGCCATGATCCTATCAAGTGCCTCCTGCACAATCCTCGTGGATTCTGCATCCAGGGCACTTGTGGCTTCGTCTAGAAGCAAAATTCTCGGGTCCTTTAGAATCGCTCTAGCTATTGCAACTCTTTGCTTTTGTCCTCCAGACAACTGAGTTCCGTGCTTGCGAACCGTTGTGTCCATTCCCTACAGAACAAAAAGCATATGGATACGGACAAATAGAAGGAGAATCTGTGTATCGACATGAATGACAATTAGATTAGCAAAAGTAACCTGAGGTACTTTGTCAATGAATTCAGTGGCAATAGCGAGCTCAGCAGCTGCTCTGATTTCTTCAGCAGTTGCGCCTTCCTTCACATATGCAATATTTTCCCCAATGCTTCAAGTAAACAACACTGGCTCTTGACTGACAAGCCCGATACTTTGTCTAATCCATTTGAGCTGAAGCTCTTTGAGATTGGTGCCATCCACAAGAACTTCTCCAGCATCCGGGTCATAAAACCTCTTGATCAAGCTGATAACGGTTGATTTCCCGCTTCCACTCTCTCCAACCAAAGCAGTAGTTGTACCACTAGGTATGGAAAGAGAGAATCCGCAAAATATTTGTTCATTTGGCCTAGAAGGGTAACTGAAATACACATCCCTTAGTTCGATATCACCGCGCATGTCGTCTAGTGTTTGTCCTGAAGGATCATGAGAATCTATCTGTGGCTTCCTGTTGATTGCCTCAAACAGCTTAAGTGCCGCTGCTTGTCCCGCAGCAAATGCACTCATGCATGGAGATGCCTGTCCTAGGCCCCTGAAAAAACTCAACGGGTCAGTGTAAATGCAACTGTACAAATCCCATCCAGTATATTCTGTGTACCAGACCATTCTCTAATAGAGGAAAAGTATGACGTGATGATGGGCTTGAGGACAGGAAGAATTTTGTACACTTGACAGCTCATAAAAATGTAATGCAATGGCGAGACAATATAAAGTCGCTCGGCATGCTTTATGAAATCGTATTACCCTTTCTTTCTTATATAAGTTAGTTAGGTAAGTTTTAGCAAAAAAAAGTTAGTTAGGTAAGTTGAGATGTTAGGAGAACCGAGCTTACGTGGATCCAGACAATACACCGAGAACAACATTAACAGTGTCCCCCGCTGTATACCCTTTCTCAAGGATCATCTTCCCACCAAACCAAACCGCCAACGCATAATTGCAAAACACAACGAACATAAGTGTACCAAATACTATCCCCGAGACCAAGCCCTCATGCATGCCAGATTGATAGGCTTTAGTCATAGATTCTTTGTACATAGCAATAGCTTGCTTCTCTCCTGTAAACAGCACGACCTGGAAAGCAACTGCTCTTTCACTCAAAATCATTGGAGCTTTGATTCGAAATATTTGAATTAAAGAACTAAGGATGAAGGTTTCTGTTATGAATAAATATACAGTTCTTATCAATCCAACTGTTGCTCTGCAACAGCTGCCGCTTGTGAGTATGAGGTTTGCCCACGAGAAGCCAGCTTTGCAAGAGTTCTGTTAAAAATGTCACCGGACAAGATGAGGAGAGGGATTGAAGCTAACATAACTAGCGTGAGAAGCCACCCTTTGCTGAAGGCGATAGCAAAGCCTCCAAAGAATATGGCAACTTGCTGTATGAACTTTCCCACCTGAAAACCACACAATTAGAAGGAAAAAGTTCCAAGAAATACGATAAAAGATCATGATCAAAGCATTTTGTATAACACATTGGGCATTATACCTTTTCGTACAAAATTTGTCTCAGATCATACATATTAAAGATAATGCAGAACACGATGCATTGATTGCTAAAAAATGACAATGAACATACTAAGCAAAGAAGATAGACCATATTATGACCAAGTCAATCCATAATTCTACGGAAGTACTTTTATGTCTATCATTGTCCAATGAGAATTGCCGGAATAACCTTGGAAACTGCATTTGCCACTTCTTTGGTATTTCTGGTGTCGCCAAAAGAATGCTGATGCCACTCCCAACCACAGCAACAGCGAGCATCAAAACATAGTCCGCAGAATCTGTGAACGAGAAAAGCTTGTGAAACAGCAGTCTAGGAAAGAGTTCCTCTTTATCCTTGGAATTGCTTGACTCTTGTTTAGCTGTCTCCAGCGCCGGGGATCAACTTGTGAGCTCATCAATTAGCTCCGTTTGTGAGTGTTCATCTGTGTCTTTCTCATTAACCATCGTTGTCTAGGCAGAAGATGAAATCTTCTGCTATGTCTCACCAATTAAAAAGCCTGAACAATAGAACTTTAGTAGAGTAAGTAACTGGTTATTCGTATGTGGAGGGAAATGAAGAAGAACCAAATTCCAAGCAGGTTCAGATATGGATATGCAAAACTATGCATCAACTGATCAGCATGATGAACGGAATAGTGCCGACACGAACCTTTTGGCCACATCGACATGACAACTGCTTCTTTTGTGTTTTCCTTCTTGGGGTCCGTAATATTAGAGGACATTTGCATCAGAAGTAACGAAATTCATAAACAAAAATCTGACAGATACGTTAAGAAGTAAAATTTGACTGTAATTTATATGATATAGCAGAACAAACAGCAAACCAGAAAACCATTTGAGATTTAACAGAGGGATGCTAGAAAAGGGGACCCATCAAGCAGAAATAAGGAGGAAGCTGATTTCATGACTCTCACCTCATTTTTGTGAAACAATTTACAAGCAAGAGAAAGACAAAATGAACTTCAAAGGAGTAGTGTGTAGTCACGACTATTCCAGAGAAGAGAGTGTATACCATTAGCCAAAACTAGAGGTTTTCATGGAGATGAAAGCAAGTTGTGAAAATGAAAGAAATTGAGGGAAACATTACGACCTGACAAAACTTAGAAAAACAGACTGGCATTTAGGACCAATGAACCTTGCTACTTTGCCTTTTCCTCTGCCGTTTTCTTTGTGGACTTAACATAGAAGACAGAATCTTGAAAGTTTCTTGCAAAAGGCTATTGCATGCAGCCAAGTAGCCGACTAGGGTCTCATGATGGTAACATTTATGTAATCAAAGCGGAACATTCGAAGACCATTTAAAATGTTCTCAGACCTGAAGTTTTTTTAAAATTTTTTATTCCTTTAACGTTTTTCTCAAGTTGCGCAGAAGCAGAAGTGCTTAAACTTTGTCAAACTGTCTTAATCACCTTGGATTTACCTATGTTCATTTCTTTTGAAATCAAGTAATTGATAGTCTTTTCTTGAGCGAAGGTGGAAAAGATTAAAGTGGTTTTAACATGCTGTTTTGATTAGTCTGTTGCGATCCTATGATTGATACTCATGAAAAAACATCCTTAATTATACCATGCTGTTAATCGCTCACTTCGTAGGATCGCCATAACATTGTGTATTCACAATTATTACAGTTTTATGATTTGGCAATAGCAATTATCCAGGCAGGAGCCCCTGTAGTCGTGTGAAGAAAGCAGTCTTCCCTTATTCAAGAGTTCATTACCCGAGGCACAATTCGAACCGAGTCAACAACCAACTTCCATGACTTCAGATATACAGTTCTTGCAATACTTGTATTAGAATGCGTTTTCTTTTTACCCAACAGAATGAACTTGTGCATAATATAACCTGATAATGTCTCCGGCTTGTTCAGATAGCCAGATGATGCAAGCGAACTTCGGGAAGTACTCCCAAAGTTCTGCCAATTCTGACTTGTTCTAACTCTCTTCTATAATTGATACGGTGAATATAAATAACGCTAAAGCCTTTCTTCTTGCAATGAGATAAGATCACTAGCACTACTTTAGTTTTTTTTGCGATTGGTCAATTAAGTCCTCTAACTTCCGGTCTAAGCAATTGAGTTTTCGACTTTTTCATTTCTTACAGTGAATATGTTCTCAGGTTTTTGGAAAGTTTGGACAATTATAGTAATGCCGGCAATCGGTAATATCTTTCAAATCTAATCCCGTTTCTTTTTGTGTATATTAACAAAGGGCGGTATAATTTTTAGGGAGAATTACACGCAAAATTCTGGACATTTTGTACGAAGTGCAGTGAAGTCCTGAATGTAAGCGTACTCTAGTCCTAGACTTTTGGAAATCTCTGTGATTAAGTCCTAACTTCAGTGGCAATCTCGTCTAATCGCTGCAATTTCCTGTTGCGCGAGCTGGTTGGAAGAGCCGCTCTAAAGTGACTTCAAGCAAGTCAGAAGCTGCATCAGGGGTTCGCTTCTCGCTATTCCGCCAGGAATGCCCTATGTGAGCAAAGTTCAAACCCCCCAACTTAAGCAAAATCAGTTTGGAATTCCAGTGCACGTGCTGGGAAAGGTATCTTGTTAGCATGTTTTCTGATGACGATGAGGCAACCACTCTTCATTTGCTATAGAATGCGGAGTCCTTGGTGAAAGATACCGCTCAATGAACCCTGTTGAATAGTGACAGTAAGGATTATATATAAATAGATGGGTCGAGGGCTTTCACATCGGCGGCGATCTTATCAGGGATAATGCCGATTAACTTGTTCTAGGGAAGGTGAAGAACTGCAAGCCCAATTTCTGTACCTAATGGGAAGTTCCCAACTTCTCTTGGTATTGTGACTCCTAGGATTGGCCCATTTCAATGATTACTGACGGTAGGTTTGATCTGTGGTTTGTTCTTTCGTGCCGCATAGCACTGATAGCATGCAATTGCAGAGAATGATGACGAGTTTTCGGCGTACAGAAGTGCATCAAAGAGCGAGAACTTTCTCATGTATCCTAAACACTCAATCTGTAGTTTATAAGCTGTGAAAGAAATTGGAAAAAGTAGGAGAACAATACAATCTGCTCACTTGGACAAAGTACTCGAATGCAGCGCCACCAGCAAAGCATATACACCATTCTTTATCGTGATCAGACTTTCGTGCTTCCCTTTCTCTGTGATGACTCCGTTTTTCACCACGGCGATCATGTCGGCACCCTTGATCGTGGACAAGTGGTGGGCTACGATGATGGTGGTTCTGTTCACCATGACTTGGTCCAATGCATCCTGGACTACCCGTTCCGATTCGGTGTCGAGAGCACTTGTCGCCTCATCGAGGAGCAACACTTTTGGCGCCTTCACTATGGCTCTCGCAATGGCAACCCTTTGCTTCTGTCCACCAGAAAGCTGGATCCCTCGCTCGCCTACTATCGTGTCGTAACCCTGAACGAATTTCAAAATTTCGACCACAATGAGAATGAAAGATGGCAAGTTACTAAAAAAGTGGAACAAAAGATTGTGGTTCAAACCTGCTGTAAGCTGCCAATAAACCCATTTGCATTGGCTAATTCTGCAGCGGCTACGATTTCAGCCTCCGTCGTGATCCCTTCCTTCCCGTACGCGATGTTGGCACGAATGGTGTCGTTAAACAACACGGGCTCCTGACTTACCAGGCCCATCTGATGCCTCAACCATTTCAGCTGCAGTTTCCGGATTTCAATTCCGTCGAGCATAATGTTACCCGCATCAGGGTCATAAAATCTCTGCAACAACGAGATAACCGTAGATTTTCCAGTCCCACTTTCTCCAACAAGCGCAACCGTCTGATGATAAAAATTGGTCAGTCTGTGCTGTTAGTTGTTTCGGGTTCCAGAATTTACTAGATGCAAACTCTCTTTCTATTTACAGGGAATCGTTTCATAGGATGGTACCTTGCTGGAAGGAATTGCCAAGCAAAGATCTTGGAATATTTGGACATTGGGCCTGGTGGGATAACTAAAACCGACATGGTCGAACACGATCTCTCCTTTGAGATTTTCTATTGTTATTCCCGAGTCGTCGCCAGGATCGATAATGGATTTCCTATCAAGGATCTCGAATATGGAAACAGCCGAGCCCTTTGCATTGGCAGCATCCGTAAAAATTGAACTCAACTGGGTGATTCCGACTGATGCCATTTCAAGAGCAAACAAAACCTGCAGGTAAAGCATCAAGCAACTGCATATCAAGTGGGTGTCATAGTGGATCAAGTGACGTTTTTTGTTTATAGGCAGAACCTTACGCGAAAAACATCAGAGAACTTCATCTTGCCTTGCTCGACTAGCCGGGATCCGGCGTGGAAGCTGCATGAATAGACTGCGTAAAGGAAAAACATGGCTGACCCAAATCCTATCCCACTTATTAGTCCCTGCCTTATTCCTTTCTTCATCGGGCTTTCACATTTTCGCCGGTACAAATCCATCACCCTTTCTTCAGCACAGAAAGAAGCAACTGTTCTGATACTTCCCACTGCATCATTCGCAACTTGACTCGCTTCCTCGTACATTTTCTAAGAGTGATAACAAGAACGTTACTAACCAATCAATCAGTTAAAAACCATTGGTCTGAGATAATGACCTCGCGTGGCATGAGCTGCTCAATCAGTAATAATCTATTCATTCATGCCATAAGAAGTATGCAATTCGGAAATTACCTTAGCGTCTGCGCTAAACCCTGCCATGAATTTCATTTGAATGTAACCATTGATTCCAAAGAAAGGAAACAAGGAGAGAATTATAAAAGCCAACTGCCAATTTGTCACAAAAGCAATAGCAAAACCTGCAATGGCCGTTGCAATATTTTGAACAATCAGACCGAGCGCATCCCCAACCAGAATTTTTAAAGCGGCTGCATCAGCAGAGAGCCTAGCACCAATGGCACCGCTTGAATGCTCCACTGCATCGAACCAACTTATTTCCATGTGAACCACCTTCTTGAAGCACATAGTCTGGACTCGTGCGATCAATTTACACCCGGCCACAGTGAAAAAGTAGGATTTCATCGGATGGACCAAAAGGGACGCCGAACCAAGAGCAAGGAATATCAAAGCCCAAAACTTTGTTCCTTCGCGGAGCTCATGTGGTGGCTCGTCGAAAGTTTTAATTACACCAGAGATGAGAATGCTAAACATGGGAAATATTGCTCCGCTTGCGGCAGCTGCTAAAGTTCCCAGCACTAAAACTGGGATTTCTGGCTTATTTAGATAAGCCACTTGTCGGAGAGAAACATTCTGAAGGCTTTTCGTTGTTTCCGAGCAAGAATTATTAGTCAGTTTGTCTGAAAACGAGCGGTGACTGGTACTTCCAGTCAAGGATCCCTGACTGATTGAACGCCGGAAGGACATCCTTCCACTTGAATTTCTCAAAGAATCACCAGCTATTTCCTGCTCATCCAAATTGACCGTCTCCTTTTGTTCTGACACAGAGGCAATTTCTTGCAGTCGTATAAGCTGGCTGTATGCTCCATTGCAATCTTTGACCAGTTCAGAATGTGAACCTGATAAATTAAAATGCAACAGAGAAATAGTCATGTTTTTTCCATGATTAGGATTTGCACAGCTGCCATGGCAAACCTCTGAAGACTTGCCATCAATAATAGAACTTCCATTAAATTAAGATTAACCTCTCTCAACAATTTTGCCACGGTGTATCACGGCGATTGTATTTGCGTTCCTTATTGTGCTAAGTCGGTGGGCTACTATGACAGTTGTCCGGTTGGCCATGATCCTATCAAGTGCCTCCTGCACAATCCTCTCGGATTCTACATCCAGGGCACTCGTGGCTTCGTCTAGAAGCAAAATTCTCGGGTCCTTTAGAATTGCTCTCGCTATTGCAACTCTTTGCTTTTGTCCTCCAGACAACTGAGTTCCGTGCTCGCCAACCATTGTGTCAATTCCCTTAAGAACAAAAAGCATATGAATACAGAAATATAGAAGGAGAATCTGTGAATCGACATGAATGACAATTAGATAAGCAAAAGTAACCTGAGGTAGTTTGTCAATGAATTCAGTGGCATTTGCAAGCTCAGCAGCTGCTCTAATTTCTTCGGCAGCCGCGCCTTCCTTACCGTACGCAATATTTTCCCCAATGCTAGATGTAAACAACACTGGCTCTTGACTGACAAGCCCGATCTTTTGCCTAATCCATTTGAGCTGAAGCTCTTTGAGATTGATGCCATCCATAAGAACTTCTCCAGCATCCGGGTCATAGAACCTCTCGATCAAGCTGATAACGGTTGATTTTCCACTTCCACTCTCTCCAATCAAAGCAGTAGTTGTACCACTAGGAATGGAAAGAGAGAATCCGCTAAATATTTGTTCATTTGGCCTAGAAGGGTAACTGAAATACACATCCCTTAGTTCGATATCACTGCGAATGTTGTCTAGTGTTCGTCCTGAAGGATCATAAGCATCTATCTGTGGCTTCCTGTTGATTGCCTCAAACAGCTTGAGTGCCGCTGCTTGTCCCGCAGCAAATGCACTCATGCATGGAGATGCCTGTCCTAGGGCCCTGAAAAAACTCCAAGGGTCAGTGTAAATGCAACTGTACAAATCCCTTCCTGTATATTCTGCGTACCAGACCATTCTCTACTAGAGGAAAAGAACGACGGGATGATGGGCTTGCGGACCGGAAGAATTATGTACACTTGACAGCTCATAAAAAAGTAACGCAATTACGAACTTGAGGACTGAAGTGAGACAATACAAAGTCGCTCGGCATGCATTATGAAACAGTATTACCCTTTCTTTCTTATATAAGATGAGATGTTAGGAGAACTGAGCTTACGTGGATCCAGACAATACACCGAGAACAACATTGACAATGTCCCCCCCTGTATACCCTTTCTCAAGGATCATCTTCCCACTGAACCAAACCGCCAACGCATAAGTGCAAAACACGACAAACATAAGTGTACCAAATGCCATCCCTGAGACCAAGCCCTCGTGCATGCCAGATTGATAGGCTTTAGTCATAGATTCTTCGTACCTAGCAATAGCTTGCTTCTCTCCTGAAAACGACGCAACCTGGAAAGCAACTTCTTATTCACTCAAAATCATCAGAGTTTTGATTCGAAATATTTGAATTTAAGAACTAAGGACATAGGTTTCTGTTATAGATAAATATACAGTTCTTATAGATCCGACTGTTTGCTCTACAACAGCCGCTGCTTGTGAGTATGAGGTTTGCCCACGAGAAGCCAGCTTTGCAAGAGTTCTGTTAAAAACAGCACTGGACAAGATGAGGAGAGGGATTGAAGCTAGCATAACTAGCGTGAGAAGCCACCCTTTGATGAATGCAATAGCAAAGCCTCCGAAGAATATGGAAACTTGCCGTATGAACTTTCCCACCTGAAAACCACACAATTAGAAGGAAAAAGTTCCAAGAAATATGATAAAATATCGTGATCGAAGCATTTTGTGTAACACATTGGGCATTATACCTTCTCGCCCATGGCATCTTGGATAAGAACAGTGTCGCCTGACATACTTCCAATGATTTCACCCGTATTCATTTCCTTGTCAAAGAAGCCAATTTCTTGCCTCAACAATGCCTTCAAGTATAAGCTTCTTATTCTTGCAGCTTGTCTCTCTCCAGTGACCATCCAACAAGCTACCTCTGGTGTCATAGTTATAGAAAATGTTGAACCACTTCGAGTACAAATACCTAACTTTATATGTCAGGGAGCAGACTAGCAGAACTTACGCGTGAAAGCTGCAACACCGGATCCAACAGCCAAGTAAACAAGCTTCAGACAAACCTGAAAAAGTTTTCATGGAAGGGCTTTGTCAAAGCTACCTTTTCGTACAAAATTTGTCGCAGACCATACATATTAATGAGAATAAAGAACAAGATGCATTGATTGCAAAGAAGATAGACCATTTTATGACCAACTCAATCCAAAATTCTAAGGAAGTCCTTTTATGTAAATATAATCATTGTGTCATGAGAATTGCTGGGATAACCTTGGAAACTGCATTTGCCACTTCTTTGGTATTTCCGGTGTCACTGGAAGAGTTGACCAGTTGTCCAAAAAATAGAGTCATGAGGGGCATGCTGATGCCACTCCCAACAGCCGCAATAGAACCGGCGAGTATCAAAACATAGTCCACTGGATCTGCGAACGAGAAAAGCTTGTAAAATGGTACTCTAGGGAAGAGATCCTCTTTATCCTCGGAATCACTTGAATCTCGTTTTGCTGTCTCCAGCAGTGGGGATCGACTTGTGAGCTCATCTATTAGGTACGTTTGTGAGTGTTCATCTGCGTCTTTCTCATTAGCCATTCTTGTCTAGGTAGAGAATGAAATCTTCTGCTATAATTTACCAATTAAAATGCCTGAACAATAGAACTTTAATAGAGTGAGCAACTGGTTATTTGTATATGGCGGGAAATGAAGGAGAACCTAATTCCAAAACAGGTTCAGATATGGATATGCAAATCTATGCATGAACTGATCAGCGCAATGAATGGAATAGCACCAACACGAACTTTTTGGCCACATTGACATGACAATTCTTTTGTGTTTTTCTTCTTGGGGTCCATAATATTAAAGAACATTTGCATTAGAAGTAACAAAATTTCTAAGCGAAAGTCTGATGGTTATGCTGAGAAGTAGAATTTGACTGTAATCAATGATATAACAGAACAGACAGCAAACCAGAAAACCATACAGACTTAACAGAGGGATGCTAGAAAAGGGGACCCATCAAGCAGAAACAAGGAGGAAGCTGATTTCATGACTCTCACCTCATTTTTGTCAAACAATTTACAAGCGGAGTGAACTTCAAAGGAGTCTGTACAGTCACAACTATTCCAGAGAAGAGAGTGAATACCATTAGCCAACACTAGAGGTTTTTATGGGGGGATGAAAGCAAGTTGTGAAAAGGAAAGAAATTGAGGGGAAAAATTACTACTCGATAAAACTTAGAAAAAGAGATTGGCATTTAGGACCAATGAACCTTGCTACTTTGCCTTTTCCTCTGCCTTTTTCTTGGTGGACTTAGCATAAAAGAGAGGATCTTGAAAGTTTCTAGGAAAAAGCTTTTGCATTCAGCCAAGTAGCCGACTAGGGTATCATGACGGTATCATTTAGAGTCAAGGAGGAACATTCGAAGACCATTGGAATGTTCTCAGACCTTAAGTTTTTTTAAAATTTTTGTTTCTTTAACGTTTTTCTCGAGTTGCGCAGAAGCAGAAGTGCTTAAATTTTGTCACACTGTTTTAATCGTCTTGGATTTACCTATGTTCATTTCTTCCGAAAATCAAGTAATTGAGAGTCTTTTCTTGAGCCAAGGGGCCAAAGATTAAAGAGGTTTTAACATGCTCTTGTGATTAGTCAATTGTGATCCTATGATTGATACTCATGAAAACACATCCTTAATTATACCATGCTGTTAATCACTCACTTCGTAGGATCGCCATAACGTCGTGTATTCACAATTATTGCAGTTTTGTGATTTGGCAATAGCAATTATCCAGGCAAGAGCCCCCGTAGGTCGTGTGAAGAAAGCAGTTTTCCCTTATTCAAGAGTTCAATACCCAAGACACAATTTGAACCGAGTCAACATTCCATTTTCCATGACTTCAGATATACAGATCTTGCAATAGATGTATTAGAATGTGTTGTCTTTTTACCCAACAGAATGAATTTGCGCATAATATAACCCTGTAATGTCTCAGGCTTGTTCCAATAGCCAGATGATGCAAGGGAACTTCTGGATGTACTCCCGAAGGTCCGCCAATTCCTGTTGGCGCACCAACTCCAGAACGCGAGGGACAGCTACAGGATTCAAAGCCTGATGATCCTCAACTTTTGGATTGGAGGAAGGATACGCGCTAACTTGAATGCCTTCCTCAGTCCATAATATTGTTCTGGCCTATCTTGATCCTGTGCTGCGCTTTGTAGAGATATTGTTTGGTCCTTGTAACAGCATGAGTGGACACACTCCTTTAGGACCTGTGCAATGACCAAGACTTAGAATGCAATCATGAACCATAATAATTCGTATAATTGCCAATATTAGAAAAATAGTGACGAGACGCTAAGAATCTGTAACTTTTTATTTTTGGGAGGGATAGAAACAACTTCCCGATAATAATTTCGACATTAGAATATATGATAGCATCAAAAATCTAAAAGCTTTTACTCCTTCCTGTTCACAAAGCACTTTCTCATTAATGTAGAGCATTCAGCTTTTCGGTTGACATTGATTGGTAAGACAAATGATCATAACATCTACCTTTATCAACTAGGAATCACTGCAGTATCATCTCATCCCTCACTGCTCCCTCGCTGCACTTAGGAGATAAACTACAATGTGTTGTTAGGTTTTATGTAACTTAGTCCAGAGCTTAGAACACAGTCATCTCAGCTCAATCTAGAGCATCCATGCCTTCATCCAGAAGTAACTGTCTCAGGTCCTTGAGAACCGACCTAGATGTTAAGACTCAATACTCGCTGGTTTTGTCCCCACAAGAGCCGATTGCCATGCTGACCCACCGTTTTGACAAACCCCTGAAGAACAATGATGATAAAATGAAGGTTCAGTCAGACGCATTCTGCATCTAGTGCTAGGGAAATTACAGTTTTCATGTACTATATTTACAGAAACCGCACTCCCAATGACAAAAACACGAAGAATCACTTGGAACCTGCAGTAATTTCTCAATCAGACTAGAAGCATTACCAAGCTCAGCAGCAGGGCCCGTATTTGTTCACTTGTCGCAGCATCTGTTCCATAAGGAATACATCTTGATGGTTCAAGTGAACTACACATGCCAAGTAGGCTGATTTCATTCCCATGATTGGGGTACGATTAAATCATCTTTAATATAAGGTGACATTCCACTTCAGGGGATCCAATCAGTAAAGTTTACCAGGGGCAAATTCTCCTAATCTACACTACAAGAAAAGTATTGCACTTTCCTACAGTTCTTTCCCTAATAGTCCACAACACTTATGCCCACAAAATTCCAGGGCTCATGACTGGTTCTCCATTTAGGTGTTGTCTGGTGACATAAAGGTACACAGTTTGAATAGTTGCTAGGTGTCACCAGCTAGAAAAAGCTTGAGATGCATCTTGGAAAAGAACGTAACACTTGATATACAAGCTTTCTTAGGCATAGTGACGCCAAATAGAATCTAAGCTGAATTAGGGATGTGGGGGGACATCTTCAGGCTTCTTACGTTCCGAGAAATTTCTATATATCCTTTAATACCACCCATAAAGTCTATCTAGCACTCTCAAAGCTGTGCTGAGAATCACTTGCAACTTTTAAACTGTAGTCCTTCTTTTTCATTTCCCAGCTCAAGGTTTTTAACAACCACACAAGCTCCTCAAACTGAGGATGTGAAACATGATCTTTAAAAAATGTTGTGACCTTCCCGAACAGCTCAATGTAACTCCATCCCGGGAGCTTTTTCAAGCCAAGAGACCTCATTTGGGCCCACGACTCACCCACATTATCCCATCTATTCAATGATGCATAGCTATGCGCCAATTGCACATAACATCCAGCATCGATAGGTTCTAATATGGACATCTCTCCAGCAATAATTTCACCAAGTTCTACATCGACACTAACTCGACAAGCATCAATGAGTATGCCCAGTGCATGAAATGAAGGTCGAGGAAATGTACTCTTGTAGAAGGCATATGCCTCATACACCCTGCCAGCTCGAGATAGAAGATCAACTATGCAAGTGCGATGCTCAAGTCTAGGTACAATACCATAATCTTCGGTCATTGATTTAAATAAGCTGAGCCCTTGGTTGACCAGCCCGGTATGACTACAAGCAGAGAGTATGGAGAGGAAAATCACATCATTTGGCTGAAAACCTCTATGAAGAAACTCCGAATACATTTTCAGTGCAGTTTCACCCTTCCCATGAGATCCATATCCTCCAATGATTGTTCCCCAGGAAACAAGATCATGTTGTGACATTCTATCAAAACATTTCTGAGCATTATCCAGGTCCCCACATTTAGCGTACATGTCCACTAAAGCAGTTTCAACCTCGATACATTGTCCAAAGCAACTCCTTAGGACGAAACTGTGGACCCATTTTCCCTGGTGGAGTGCCCCAACTAAAGCACAAGCTTGGAGAAGAGATACAATAGTAATTGGATCAGGTAACTGAAGGGCCTCCCTCATAGCATGGAACATAGTGAATACCTCAGATAGCTGGCCTTTCTGAGCATAACCAACTATAATCGCATTCCAAGAAACCAAATTCTTCTTCTCCATATTATCAAAAACAGCACGACTTTGCACTACATGATTACATTTTGCATACATTGTAACTAGTGAGTTCTGTGCAGCAAGCTCTACAGGAATTCTTTGCCTTAACACGTAACCATGAATGGAGGTTCCAAAACTATAGGAACCCATATGTGCACAAGCTGCAAGGGTGCAAGCTATCGTGTCAGTAGAGGGAGTTTCACCGGATTCTAACATGGACTTGAAGACCAATAGTGCCTGATCAGCATTATTATTCTGTACAAGCCCTGAAATCAACGCAGTCCATAGAACAACATCCTTATCAGGGGCCAGATCAAATATTCGAAATGCACCATCCAAGTTACCACATTTTAAGTACATAATTACAAGAATTGATGCAATGTGAGCATCCACTTCGAGTCCGGCTCTTAAAATCTGCCCATGCACCAACTTTCCCAAGTAAAGATCACCACGTGCAGCAATTGCAGACAATAAAGAACCCAAAGTCTGCTGGCCTGGTTCCACACCTTCATCTTTCATTCTAGTCAAGAGCTGCATTACTTCCTCAAAATTACCAATTCGAGCATATGCCACGACCAAAGTATTCCATGAGACAATGTCCCTTTGATCCATAAGTTCTAACAAAGCCTTTGCATCATCAATGCTTCCACATTTACCATAAGTATTCAAGAAAGAATTCAATAAGACTACATCCGACCCAAAACCATATACCAGTGCACAACAATGCAAAGATTGCACTCTTGTAAGCTCCAAATCTCCAGCAAGCACCTCCAACAATGTCACCGAGCTGGGCTCCACTCCTTCATGACGCATATCATTCAACAGATTAAACGACGCATCCAAATCACCTGCCTTACTGTAACATCCAATTATGGCAGTCCAAGGAACGACGCTCCTCACAGGCATTAAGTCGAACGCCTTGCCGGCACTACGCACTTGGCCAAACTTCGCGTAGAACGTGATCAAAGAAGAGGCAATGTAAGCATCCGAAGCGAACCCATGAACGATTAGGCACTGGTGAAACGAGAGGCCGAGTGGGTAGAGGCCCAGATGAGCGCAGGCTTTGAGGACGCTCGGGAACGTGTGAGGATCGGGAGGGACTCTGTCGATGCGCATGGAGGAGAAAGCGACAAGGACGTCGCGATGAGCCCCTTGTGATGATAGACGATTGATGGTGGCGTTGTGCGAACGCGTCGGAGATGCGGCGGCGGGCGGCGGCGGCGGCTTTGAGGGCGTCAAGCCTCTGCCCGACAAATGTCTGAGCTTGTTCATTCCACATAGGCCGCCCTTCTTTCATTCAAACACTAGTAGCAATCACTCCAATCTCATAGTCCGTAGGACGAGTCCTTTGACTTTGGATAATGCACCATCATCTTCTTAGCAACTCAACATTGTAACCACTACAAAACTGATGCTCGAGAGTAGGATAAAAACAGAAGTTGGAAATATACAATTTGTGAAATTAGGAATATCGTGACAACAATATTAATTATTACACGGTAACTTCGAAAGGTTGAAATTCATGATGCACTCGCAGTGGTCCGGTACCTCGTGACCGGAATTAAGACCTTGCCACCTTGCTTGGATAAGTTTTTTCTTCCTCCTCCTTTCCCGTCGTCGTCCGTGATTGGCGGCGGTACCCGGGTTCAGTGGTGGTGGTGGCAATGGCAATGGTGTTTGACCTTGGACGGTGGCAAACCGCGGTAGTGGCAACGTTGACAAGGCCGCCGGAAAGATTCTTTTAATGGGAAAATGAAAGTCGTTGCAAGAATAAGGGTAAGGGAAAAGGGGCAACGTGAGTGCACTTTGGACTGTCCATTGAACAAGTGAAACGCACCGCGTTTAGCTTTATTTACGAAAGCGCTAGATTTGAGCCGATCTTTGAGAGTTTGAAAACTACATTGAACGAAAAAATGTTACCAGGCGATGAGGTGAAGTTCAACGACCACCAGTGTCGCCCCATTCTTGCATCAACAGAATCAATACTAAGATGATAAAAGAATTCACTCTTACCTTTTTTTTTTTCGATTTACAGTCTAATACGTCGGTTCTCTTTTGTTAAAACATATTTGAGGTGAATTCATGGTAACATCTTGTTTATATCCCGTCTCATTTACATCACCGGCCTTCCTCTTATACTCCTCGGGAAAACTAAACCTGAATCACATATTAGAGACCATAGAATGAAGAGTGGAATCAACATGGGTACGAGAACCAGACTGGTGCAGAAGAGATTGGCAAAGCATTTCTCTTGAAACTTCTTTGCCCACTTGAACTCCATGTGCCATGAAGCGCGATTTCTGTGTATTCCACTCCGTGGAAGTGATCTGACCATGCTTTAGCATAAGAGGGACAACCAAAGAGGAGATCATGACATGGCTCTTGCGCTTCGTATCGATTCTCGGTCAGTACCCATTATGATAAACTATCGATCTTTCGTAGGTAATCTACTTTTAGTGACCAACCAGAAGATGAAATGCGAGGGACATGTACAACCTCCCAACTTCCTCCATGAGCCTTATCAGAATTAGCCTCCACAATCGAAACTCCTAAGCTTTTGCTCCAAAGCTTTTATAGCGTTCATTCAGAAACAGTCCTCAATTTATGACGACATGTTTTTGACGCTGTAGAACTTGACCAATTCTAACACAGAACACGTCCTGCACCAGTTGGCGACACCAACGTTCCCCAACCATGCATCAGAAACAAACTTATCAATATACCTAAAATAATAACTAATATGTTACATGCCAAGACAGTAACCCCAAGGTAGATCCTGATAATGACTTAACTCATACTTGTAAAAGCCGTTCAAATTTTCTGCACATACCATGCTTCAAATCTTAATCCGAAACCCCTCATCCGATTCCAGCATAGGATAGTCACATCCTAAAGATCAAAATGACATCGAACTCATAAAAGTCTACCCCAACAACCGCATTAGATATTATAAAGTCCTGTCTCCACAAAAACACACATGCAAAAGGACTAAAGAAGGCTCCCAGTTGTCCTCAGTTAAATTGCCAACACATTATACACATTGCTAATTGATTGATAGTCACTCCAGAATCACGCTTATTCTCCAATGTAATTGTCTCTTTAAATCAATATATTCACCAAGTGTACACGATAGGCAAAGAAAATAAAATCAAATAAAAAAAAAGAAGAGGAGAAAAGAGAAGTGCTATGGTTCACTAGGAAGCTAAAAGTTTCTATTACCATTACACATCCAAGTCTACAACGATTCAAACCTTTTCCACACTTTCAGCCAAAAAACTCTTATTTTCCTCAAAAAACTTGTAATGCGGCTTCTGGATCAAGCAATGCTGGCGGACAAAATCTATCAAACATAAGTATCTCAAGATCCAAGCAACCTTTGACAATTTGTATGCCTTACTAACTGAGAATCAAGTCGTCAGACTCAACTACCTCCTGAATTTCTTCCTTACTGGCATTGATCAAGAGAGCACACTATTACTCTTGTTTGTAGCTGCATCTTCATGAGCTTTAATAGGAGGCAACTTGGCTAGCACCCAAGAGGGCAAGCCATCCAGCCAGAGTCCTTGCCCGGTCTCTTTATGCCTGAAGTCAGGGGACTTTTCCTTGAGCTGTGAAAATGAAGAACCACAACGGAGACTTGTAAGAAAACAAACAGGGATCATGGCTTATAATAGTTACTTTTCCTTTTGATGCCTCAGAAGTCAATGTATTACCTTGTTTGACCTATTGTCCCACCACTTTTCTGGGTTTTCCAACAAGCTCTTCCAGGAATCATCACCTAAAACCAATGGAGGCTGTACATTATCAAAACTATGACACTTGATGTCAAGTGTTCCATTTAGTAAGAATCTGTGCAAACACGTAGATCATCTTAGTTCTTTCTCATCATGATATTAATGTTTTTTTGCCTGTTGCAAACTAGATTCTAGAGCCCAGAGCTTTGAAAATCATTCACTCAGTTTCAATAGGTCAATGGATCACAACTTTAATTGTGATAGGTCTGGCAGGATTTTGATTCTCTTGACTTCAAATTTTAGGTTAGCTCTTATGTTTATTGACAGTCAACAGAATGATTGCTCAATTAATGAGAAATGATCTTTCCTTTGGCTGCCCTCTACGGCTCAGGTAATTGTGGAGAGAGGAAGATTTATGGATGCAACTTAAAGCTGAACCCATCTTCAGGGTTGTTATATAGGGAAGAAGCAATTAGAGCCTTTAATCTGAGAAGGGACAAAGATTTGATGGGCTTGTCAATGTAGCTCAGGAAGCAATTTAGCTTTATCAAAGCTCCTAGATCCTGATGTGAATTGCTCAGGTAAAACTTTTAGGAGGAACGAATTGGGTGCGGTTTTAAGTTAACAGATTTCAGAAGCAACTATTGATTGAACAGTTGGAGCTCTGGAAGATAAGGTCCTTCAGGAAACGAGGGGGCAAATAATCAGGTCCTGATGGTTTTGCTTCTCAATTTTCTGCCGAAGTTACATCGCAATGCAACTCTTTACTTCTGATGAAGGTCTCCAAATGATCCTGTTCATGGAGGGGCTTCTCTTCGAAGGAAAAAGATGTAAAATATTTTATTTTTTCTATCAAAGTTGGGCTGGAACCTGCTAGTAGTCCAAGGCAGATAATGACAAGTGATTGCAGTAGAGTATGTTTGAAATTGAATCTGTTAATATATGTATTGCACTGAGTATATGAGAAGTTGAAAAGCAACCCAATCCAATATTGACACATTCCAAACGCCCCACTCCCAAAGAAAACAAAAGGAACTATTGACTATTTTTGCTTTTCAAAATCGGATATGAGTTGACCATTTCGCATGGTGCTCCTCTTGGTGTCATGATAGATTTAAACAATTGATTTATGGAAACGAGATTTTTATCAATGATTGAGATTTATCGAGGTACCAAGAGGAGTCTCTTGAGGGGTAGAGGATCTTCACCCCTCATAATCTGGGAATCATCATATTGTGTAAATGAAAAGCATGCACACAACTGAAATAAACCACGACTAACCATTTTGCTCCTTTGCAATTTTAGCTCCAATAACTTGAGTGTCAATTTGAAGGTTTTCAATCTTTGGCAAAACCCACTTGGGTGCTTTACCAAGCCAGAGAGCAACAGCACCATTCTTCCGTTTAAAATCTGGGTACTTAGGACTCACCTGTAAAACATTAGACATCTGAATTAGACAAGTTAGAATAATCAAATGAAAGAAACAAGTCTCAGCGAACAGTCATCACCAATCCACGGTGCTTATTGTCACGGTTATCCCACCAGTCTGTCGGATTATCAATGAGGTCTTTCCACGGGCCTTCCTCATACTTTTGAGTAACTGAATGATAGTGACAATGACCATAGAAATTCAAAAGAATGTAACCCATAGTAGCCATGTAATAACTTAAATAGGAGGGAACGATGAGGTTCGCCAAATGATCAAAGTCCTTTCTTAGCTGATTGTGGGCATTTTTCATTCAGATTAGTATCCATTTAACGGCTGACTTAATATTCAGAGCAACTCCTTCAGATTTTTCTTGTTGACATTATGGACCCTTCTAATAGTCATGTTAGCTAAAATATTAACAACAGTTAAGCCTTTTCCCACTATGTAGGGTAGAACACATTAGGTAAAAGATTTTTTGTATGAAGTCTTCAATTATATCTCAAATTAAAATTTTTTACTTTTCACACAAAAGGTTACTGACTGTCACAATGATATCAACCATTTGGAATCATTAGTTCCACCATTCACAAGTGCTACCTAGAAGATCCTCCAACACATGAGGGTTTTCATAATCTAAAAGATAGTTCCTAAAGTTTAGGGACCTCAACATAATCATATACCTTACATTTTATAACAATCATAAGAGAGGGTGTATCATCATCATCCCCACCCCCCCCCCCCCCCTTTTTCCTCCCCCAAACAATAGGAGAATTGTATGTCCTTCTTAAGAGACGTAGTTGATGTATAATATGGGTGTCAAAAGCTTTTTGGAAGATCATTTACGTGGGTATAAGAGCTACATACCAGTCTTTCCTACCCCAACCAGACCAGGAGTGAACTTGGACTAATAGGCATAGACACTACTGAAAAAAAGTAGTAGGCAAAAAAAAAAAGGGTAAAGAAGAAGAAGAAATGCAGCTCCACCAGATTTTCACTACAAACATGCAAGTCATTTGCCTAAATTTGTTGTTTGTCTGCGTATATGCATGCTGTCCATATGAGCTTGTGCATGTGAACTATCATGTAATCGCCAATCAGGTATAATTCACCCAAAATTTGTCAGGGCATGTGTCTGAAGTTTAGCTTCACTAGAATAACTAAGATGATGGGATGTTAATTGATGCAAAGAGGTCTCCATAAATTAAACAAAGATAGAACCACTGAGATTCAAGCAGAAATGACTGCTTAAGGGTCTCAAAATGGACTTGTGTGTTTCCATGGGGTAAGGAAGCATAGTTGAAGACCACAGATCTAAGGCCATACCAGCACCACTGCTAGAAGACTTTTCATGTCTATGAAAGACAGAGCTCTTTTTCAATTGAGAAGATCCTTCAACAAAATTAATGCTGTGTACCATCACCTGGTAAAGCCAAAGTATCAAAATCAGCTTCAATTAGTTAATTGTTTAGTGAAAATACAATTTTGGACAAACTGAAGGCACAACGAAAGAAACAGAAGTGAACCCGTTTTCTCTTCATAACTTTTGGAGAAGTAAGAATAAAATTATCATCATCATTAGATATAAAAAAAAAAAAGCAAGAGAAACCCATACTGCCCAAAGCTACGATCAAATTATATACAAGATATCTGCAAGTGTAACAGTGTATATCAGGTTTGGGCTCTGCTGTGAGCTAAATACCCAAAGTATGAAACCTCGATTGCTCCACAGAAACGAGGGTGACTAAATCCTTAATAAGCATTATAATTTCCTTTACTTCATGTTAGAGAATTATTTTTATTTTCTAGGTTTTATTCCTTTTTACATATATAAGGGCATTATGGTCATATACAATTCATATTTAATATAAATATATTGTGATGGGTGTGGGGTTTCTGTTACATACACAGAAACCAAGAGCCCCTTTCTTGGATTTTACAATTTCTTTCTTTCTCTCTTCTTCTCCTTTCTTTTTCTTCTCTCTTCCTTCTTTTCTCTCGTTATTTTTCTGCGGATTCTCTAATCAGCTTAGTAACATGGTATCAGAGCACGGTTTGACTACCTGATTCCCTGGTCCTATTGCTGGTTTGAGAGTCCCCTAATAACCCTATTCCTTCTCTGGTGCGTAGCCACCTAAAGCTGCAATTTTTACCTATTTTCTCTTCAAGTCCCGATACATATAAGATCAGGAGAAATCAGATTTATCAGGTTCTGTTTGTGACAATGGATTACAACACTTCCTAATCAGCAGATTCAAGGATCAGGGTATTTCGTTGATTATGCAGCCTCTATTTATAAGATTTCAGCATCCCTTTGTTTGATTGATGGAGCCAATCGCATCTGATTATATGTTGGTATTGCTGTTTTATTTCTTGCACTGAAGTTTCGGCCTTTGTGATCGGTGGTAGATATATTTATATTGAGATTTTCACCATGAATGGCACTAAGTCTTCTACAGACAGTGTCAATGTTCAGATTACCACCATTAAATTGAATGGATCCTCCAATTACTTGCTATGGGCTCAAGCTGTGAAGGTTTATATTAATGCCAAAGGGAAACTTAATTATCTTACTACAGAACCCCCTGCTGAAAACTCTAAAGACTATAGTGACTGGATGAGAGAGAATGAAACACTTTTGGTGTGGTTATGGAATAGCATGGAACCATCCATTGCTGCTAATGTCATGTTCCACACAACTGCCAAGGGAGTGTGGGATGATCTTATGGAGAGTTACTCACAAGATAAAAACATGTCTAGAGTCTATGAGCTTTATGAGAAGATCTTTAATTTTAAACAGGGGGACAAGTCTCTTGGAGAGTATTATAGTGCTTTGAAAGGCATGTGGGAAGAACTTAATCTTTATCAGCCCATCACTACTGATCTTGAGACACTAAAGACACAACGAGCTGAATTTCAGGTGGCCAAGTTTTTATCAGGCTTGAATGCTGACTTACAGTCTATGAAGAGTCAGCTTCTTGCTGGAGAGAAAGTTCCTTCTATGAATGAAGCATTTTGTCGGATTCAGCGCATTGTCCCTCCGTCTTCTACATCATCTAAAGATAATTCAGCATTTGTGGCTAGTAGTGGTGTTCGTGGCCGTGGTGGATTTTCTAATAGAGGTCGTGGTTTAGGGGGAGGTCGCGGTCGTGGTGGTGGACGTAGTGGACAAAATTCTGATCGAGATAGCCGTCAGTGTATATACTGCGGCAAATCTGGTCATATTGTTGACACATGTTGGGCCAAGCATGGCAAGCCTGAGTGGGCTCAGCGATTAGTTACTGCAAATGCTGCTATGTCTGAAGGGAGTGCTGGAAATGTGTCTTACGGCGACACGAATCCATCTATCCCAAGTGGGGGTAGTTCTTCTGAGTCCGCGTCTCGGGATGATATGGTCGCACAACTCATCAAGCGTGTCCAACAACTGGAGGCTTCCAATTTCTCATCAACTGCCACTCTTGCACGTACAGGTAACATGGCCTTTTTTCTCTACTTTGTCTCCTGGCACCTCTTGGGTCATTGACTCGGGAGCTTCTAGTCATATGACGGGTAAGCAAGAATTATTTTCTTCACACCATAACTCTAGTCCTTCACCTGAAGTTATTCTAGCTAATGGTTCCTCTACTCAAGTGGTTGGATCAGGGGCTGTCTCACTTACACCCTCCTTATCCTTGTCCTCCGTTTTACATGTTCCCCAACTTCCGTTGAATTTGTTATCTGTTAGTCAGTTAACTAAAAATCTTGATTGTTCTGTTACATTTTACCCCTCCTATTGCATTTTTCAGGACCTTCAGACAAAGAAGAAGATTGGTGGAGGGCATGAACATGATGGACTCTATTATCTGGATGGTGTCTCCACTGCTGACGCCAATGGTCTAGCTGCTAGTCCTATTACCCCCTATTATGGCATTCCCGTTTAGGGCATTTATCTTTATTTAAGTTACAGCAAATAATTCCCGAGTGTAAATCAATTTCTACTCTCAAGTGTGAGGCTTGTGAACTTGGGAAACATCATCGTAGTTCTTTTCCTAGTCGTAGTGATTCTCGTGCATCTACTTTATTAGAACTTGTTCATTCGGACATCTGGGGACCTTCCCGTGTTGCTAATAGAAATGGTTTTAAGTACTTTGTTACTTTTGTGGATGATTATTCCCGTCTAACATGGCTCTATATGCTTAATGATCGTTCTGAATTTTTACATGTTTTTCAATTATTTCATCGTGAGGTTACTAATCAGTTTAATACATCCCTTAAAATTTTGCGAACAGATAATGCTCTAGAATACACACAAAAATCAATTTCTTTGTTTTGTTCTAGTCTTGGCATTATACATCAAACAAGTTGTACTTATACCCCTCAGCAGAATGGTGTGGCCGAGAGAAAGAACCGTCACCTTCTAGAAGTTGCTCGTTCACTCTTGTTACATATGCATGTCCCAAAATCATTTTGGAGTGATGCTGTCCTTACTGCTTGTTACCTCATAAATCGTATGCCTTCCACTGTCCTCAATCAACAGTCACCAATTAGTATTGTATTTCCTGACAAGTCATTATTTCCTCTTACCCCGCGTGTCTTTGGGTGTGTCTGTTTTGTCCATAATCTACGACCTGGTGCTGATAAACTATCCCCTCGTGCTACTAAATGTGTTTTTCTCGGGTATTCACGTACTCAAAAGGGATATCGGTGTTATGATCCTATGACTTGTACTCAATATGTCAGTGCTGACGTTACTTTTTTCGAGGGCACACCATACTATTCTACTGAGGGTAAAGAGTTTCCAACTGACATTGTAGTTGATCCTCCTATTCCACAACTTATTCCCTTAGATTCCGTTAGTCCTTCCGTACCTCCTCCCTTGCAGGTATATTAGTGGCGAAAGCAGTTTACGGCACCACCAGTCTCCAGCTCTTCCGTGCCCTCCATTCAATCTCCCTCCTTGTCTCCTGGTTCGGACGATCTTCCAATTGCCCTTCGCAAAGGTACTCGTTCTTGTACACAAAAATCCTCTTTTGCTTACCCTATCGAGCGTTATGTGTCTTTTTCACATCTTCCTCCATTGCATGACTTTGCTCTATCATTACATACTCACACAATTCCTTCTTCTACCACTGAGGCCTTGTCTCATCTCGAGTGGAAGAGAGCTATGGATGTAGAAATGGAAGCTTTGGTGTCCCGCCAAACGTGGTCTTTGGTTGATCTTCCTCTTGGGAAAGATGTGGTGAAGTGTCGTTGGGTGTACACTATCAAGTATAACCCGGATGGCTCAGTTGAGCGTCTCAAAGCTCGGCTTGTTGCTAAAGGTTTTACTCACACTTATGGAGTGGATTATTTTGAGACTTTTTCCCCCGTGGCACGTCTCAATTCTGTTCGTGTTATTATTTCTCTTGCTGTGAATTTTGATTGGCCATTATATCAATTGGATGTCAAGAATGCTTTTTTTTATGGTGATTTGTCTGAAGAAGTATATATGAAGCAACCTCCTGGGTATGTTGCCCAGGGGGAGGATCGCAGTAAAGTATGCCGGCTACATAAAGCCATTTATGGGTTGAAACAATCTCCTAGAGCATGGTTTGAGAAATTCAGTTTAGTGATTTCCAAGTGTGGTTTTCACCAATGTTATTCTGATCATTCTGTTTTTGTTCGCAAGGAGTCGGGAGTGGTCATTCTTGTTGTTTATGTGGATGATATAATTGTCTCTGGTAGTGATGCGACCGGAATTTCTGAGGTTAAATCTTTTCTTCAACAACAATTTCAGATTAAAGACTTGGGAGCTCTTAGGTATTTTCTAGGTATTGAAGTTTTACGAAGTAGGAAAGGCATTAATTTGTCTCAGCGAAAGTATGTTCTTGATCTTTTATCTGAGACTGGTACACTAGCTTCCAAGCCAGTTGATACTCCTATGGATCCAAATCAAAAGTTTGGAGTTGATGTTGGAGATGATATTGAAGATAAACATCGGTATCGGCGTCTAGTTGGGAAACTAATTTATCTCACTGTTACACGTCCCGATATTTCTTTTGCCGTTAGTGTGGTGAGTCAGTTTATGGAATCACCTAAGAAGGCTCATTGGGATGCTGTTTGTCGCATTCTTCGATATCTTAAAGGCTCTCCTGGTAAGGGACTGATTTATAAACCGAATGGTTCTTCCACCTTAGTTGGGTATTCTGATGCTGATTGGGCTGGGTCAAAGTGTGATCGGCGGTCTACGACTGGATATTGCACCTTTCTTGGTGGTAATTTGGTTACTTGGAGAAGTAAAAAACAGACTACCATTGCCAGATCTAGTGCGGAGGCTGAATATCGTGCTATGGCACAAACTGTGGCTGAATTGCTGTGGTTGAAATCTCTTCTCCAGGAGCTTGGATTTTGTATTAATCATCCTATTGATATGATGTGTGATAATCAGGCAGCTATTTATATTGCTGGAAATCCTGTTTTTCAAGAGCGAACTAAGCATATAGAAGTTGACTGTCACTTTGTTCGTGATGCTATGAAGCAGAAGTTGGTTGCCACTCCTTACGTTGCCTCTAGAGATCAGTTTGCTGATATGTTCACTAAAGCGTTGTTTCGTCCTGCCTTTGTTGCTGGTTGTTCCAAGCTGGGCATGGGTGATCTATATGCTCCAGCTTGAGGGGGAGTGTTAGAGAATTATTTTTATTTTCTAGGTTTTATTCCTTTTTACATATATAAGGGCATTATGGTCATATACAATTCATATTTAATATAAATATATTGTGATGGGTGTAGGGTTTCTGTTACATACACAGAAACCAAGAGCCCCTTTCTTCGATTTTACAATTTCTTTCTTTCTCTCTTCTTCTCCTTTCTTTTTCTTCTCTCTTCCTTCTTTTCTCTCGTTATTTTTCTGCGGATTCTCTAATCAGCTTAGTAACACTTCACAAAAACAAAACAAAAAAATCATGAAAGAGATGCGCCATATTCTTCTCCTTCAAACAATTCAA